>UCOM01000194.1:0-109694 GCA_900474385.1 Ormyrus pomaceus
ACCATTAAAATAACATAAAAAATCTACTTATTTAATTTTAGCCTAATTTTATTGCAAATTTTTATTTAGCTATAACTTTGAAACAAATAAAGATTTTTTGATGTAATTTTTTTAATCGATAGGATTTGATTTCACCTTTCAAATGCGGGGAGTTAAAATACAGTACCGTTAATATTTGAGAAGTTATACATGATTAAATAAAAATCAATTTTTCTTAGATTTTTGCTAAAAGAGCACATAACTTTTCAAAAATCGAGCGTTAGGCCGAACGGGCGCGGCTTCCTTCATATTTTAACATTAGAAAACATATCTCAAAGTTACAGGAAAATCAATGGTAATGACCCATATGTCATGTGTTCTCCTTGTGAGAATAATTTATTAAATTGTAAATTAATTAAAAAATTGATAGTTAAATTTTGATTTTTAATTATTTATTATTTGTAAATTGTAATCAGATGCTCTTTCTAAAAAAATTTAATAAAAAGCTAATAAAAACATATTGTATCTCATATAAAAATAATTTATTTTTCTTCTAATGTAGTTTATGCGTCTCCGACTTCATTTTCTGCCTATTCGTGCTACCTTTCGACTCGATCAGATTTATCGACGCGAGTTGGACTGACGTACGCTTTTTGTGCGAATTGGTGCCCTTTTTGAGATACGGAAACGTCGGAGTCAGTTTGCTTTCCGTCGGTGCCATAACGATAAACAGGTAAGAAGGTGTCATGCACCTTTCAATATTGACATACGATTCTTTAGACATTTTTATTGGGAATTATGCTGCGGCGATTAAAATGTCACTTTCATTTGATTCCAAGAAAGATATTTCTAGAAACTACATTATTTTTTCGTTTCATTTGTCACTGTATCTTAATATTTAAGAATAATATTTTTATTTAGGTATATTATGATTGCACATCACGGAGTATACAGTCGAGTATACAAGAAGCATTGGATCGCATTAATGATTCTCTTCTGTTGGTGTTTCTCCTATGGAATGCAAATACCTACACTAGTCGGTGCATGGGGTAAATTAACTTTTTTACATAAAAATGCATCTATATAGCTTAATTTCTTAAATCAAGATCAATCAAAAATTAATCAACCTTACCTGTTTTCTTATTCAGGTGTATTCCACTACGACCCAAATCTGGAAACCTGTTCAATAGTCAGAGATGCAAATGGTCGTACCTCAAAAACTTTCCTGTTTGTCACGGGATTCGTCATTCCTTGTATAGTCATTGTAGGCTGTTATACGAAAATTTTCTGGGTTGTTCACAAGTGAGTAGACCTTTAAAAAATTTTCATTTGGCGCTAAAAATATCTATGATAGAAAACGTTTACTCAGAAATTTGAAAAAAAAAACAGTCTTTTATATTACATATTTTATAACTACGAACTTGTATAAATTTTAAACTATCATTTACAGATAACAATTGTCAGTTAATTAAAATAACTCCAAACCTAATTAAATTTTATTGCCGTATCTCTTTCCATAATCGAGAAGTATTAACTGCGCTCGGCAACATTTATCCTTACTTCCTTCCCAAGCCACAATCCATCGACGGAATCGAGGGGAACCCCCAGCCAGCTTTCCCGTATTCTCCCTGAAAGCAGGACAAAAAATTCCTCTCTCCCTCTCGTCCGTGAATCAGCGGGAAAATCTTCCGCAGAGGACGCGGCAGCTCATTCGAAAACGTTTTTCCCCTCAGGTCGGAGACGAGAATGCGGAAGCACACGGCGCCGCCGCCGATCAAGTCGCCGCACAGCCCGGGCCGCGACACCCGGGAGATCAAGCAGCGGCGCAGCGAGTGGCGCATCACCAAGATGGTCCTGGCCATCTTCCTCGGCTTCGTCGCCTGCTACCTGCCCATCACCATCGTCAAGGTCGCCGATCCGGAAGTCAGATATCCCGGTGAGCGCGCGCGCGCGCTGACGCGGATAATTTTTCGCGGAATTTTTATTGCCCGAGCGAGGAGGAGCGTTTGCCGCGCGGCTGATGGCTTCCTGATGATGGCGCAATACTCGCGTTATTGCCGGGGTTCTTTATCGGGGATAATTGCTTTTTAATTTTCTTTCGTTTTATTTATTCAGTTTTTCCTGTTTCGGAGGGAGACGCGGTCCAAAGTTTTTAATGTTGAATGTGTGTGAAGTTTTTCATTTCTTTTCGAGGTCGGGAAAAAGCTAAATTATTCGTTTTACATTATGGATTGAATTCTATTTGCACGTTTTATATTATGCAACTATGCAAATTGGCTACAATGAACTCATTAACATAATTAGCTTTTGAGTTTGCAATTATCGCGCGGAAATGATGCAAGATTTGTAAAAAAAAAAAACATTTTTGTAAAATATTTTTCAAATATTTGTCCGAAGAAACGTCATTGCGCAAAAAATAACCAAATGACGTTATCGAAGGAGAATTTGCAATTGCTTTGTCTCTTTTTTAATTGAGTGACGTAACAAGGATGAGCTACTGAGGTCTTAGGTGTTTCACAGTTTTTTTTAGATTCTCTCTTCTTTGTTAATTTGATGCGATTCTTCCGCTGTATGCACTGCTGGATATTCAGGCGTTTAATGCCTTAACTTTATTACAAGCTTAGAAAATGACAATTTCGAATATATTCTTAAGAATTTTTTGCTTGCGTTTAGAAAAGCTTTACGTCGTATCTTTAAAATATAAAATGAAACCGATGGGTGAAAAATAACGTTTTATTATCGCACGTAATTGCACTTCTGCAATGAACAATAGGCTCTGGCAAATTAATTTGCTTATGTAATTCCAAGCAGCGTTATTTTTCTCATTGGTTAGCAAGAAACGTGAATCAGGAGTTTGATAAAAAAATACGCTGAATTTCAAATTACACCTCTTTCTCAAGCAACCTTCGTTTAGCCAGATAAACGAGAAAAAAATTTGACTCATCTATCTTATCTTTATTTTCCACGTATAAACATAAAATCCTGAATTCAGGTTCATAAACTCTTCGAACGCGTCGTTTTCATTTAAAATTTAATTTCCATATAACAAACTTGAAATACTGAACAAAGATCTCTTGAAATTTCAGCGCTCCACGTGGTGGGCTACCTGCTGCTGTACTTCTCCTCGTGCCTGAACCCGATAATCTACGTGATAATGAACAAGCAGTACCGGCAGGCGTACGCGGGGGTGATCAGCTGCTCGAGGATCCGGGCGAGCCTGACGCCCCACGGCAGCAGCGCCCCGGGTCAGAACAACTTCGGGCACCAAGGTAACTCCGAGCGGCAGCTCGACGCGGTCACCAAACTCTGACAAACGCGAGAGAGCGAGAACCCCCGACCCAACCGCGACGCTTACTATCTCGCCTACCTTTTTTTCCGTAAGTCAAGGGCTCTCTCACTTGCTCTCTCTCTCTCTCTCTCTTTCCCTTCCTTTTTTTTCTATCTAAAGATACCTGGGCTCTCACTTACTCTCTTTCTCTCTCTCTCGAGCATGAGATCGAATCTCTGTCTACACGAGTTGGCGCCGATTCGGCTTCGGAGTTTCGAGAGTTGGCAATTTTCGCGGATTGCTACCGTCGCGAAGATGAGCATTTTGTTGAAGTAAAGAGGATTGGCGAATCGAAGAAAGTCTTTTTGTTCGGCGAAAAATGTGGCTTTTTTATGATGATTTTGGTTTTAATTGTGCTTTTTGGATCGCGGTAACGTTTCTTAAATTTAAATTTCTAAAATACTTTAGGGATACAATACAATTTTACTTGCACAACAAAAAAGCGTTCGATTCTCCAATCAAAAGAATTTGTGATTAACATATAAATATAGTACACTTTCTATATTAAAAAAAGACTACATTACAACTATTACAAATGACAATGTCTAATCAATTCTTCCGCAAAGGTTTTGGTGTACGTAAATAATCAGCGTAAATTCGCGATCGCGTCGAAAAATACCGGGATCTCCATCTTCCTTTAGGTTTTTTTGTTCTTTTTTTCACGGATTTTTTTCCAGGATTGGCCGAACCGAGCTAAAAGTTGCGCACATACGATTTTCTACGTACTAACGCAGTTACCGAGAGGCGAGTAGCATGTTTTAAAAGACAAAAGTGTGGTGTTTTATGGTAACAGCTTTCATGACTAATCGACTGACCAAGTGTTTTTTTGGGAGACACGCCCTTTAATAAGTTCACAATGACCCTTAATTATACCTTGTAATACTATTTTTAGGCCACGTACTTACACTTATTTGTATCATTTTATTGTTAATACTAAAAAATTAATGCATATAATAGTAGTAACTTAATTTAGATTAACAAAAACGTAGACATGGAATAATATAATTGTTTTATAGACGTACTAATATTTATTATTTAACTAAATTAATGTTTTGACGAAGGAATATTTCTAATTTTTAAGATTTTAAGTAAAAAAGTATTTTTTTTACAATACAATTCATTGCGCATTTATATATAAAAATATGAACTATTCCTACTTTACGTTGTCAAAATTGTTCTTCCTATTTTATTTGTTTAACCCAATTAGTAACTCGTTTTATTTCATTTAATTTCTGAATTAGATTAATATTAAAATAGTTCATATAAAGCAAAAAAAAAAAAAAAATAATCCAAAATTTCAAGCTTTACATTTTTATTTGTCTCTCTCCAGCGACGCAATGAAGATTTTAATTAACGCAGTAAACATTTTTATCGTTTTAGATTACTCCAAAGACTACAGCAAGACAATGGTCTCGACAGTATCCATCGCCATGAACTCCGTCAGAGACGTCCACCGCGACGACGATCTTTAACGAGGGGAGGCCGATAACGCAATTAAAAGAGAAACGAGGGACCAAGAAAGAAAAAATGCTCGTGAATTTTTTTTTAGACGACGTTATTTATTCAAGTCTCGTTGACTTTTGCTCGACGTTGGGCTTTCGAAATGTTTAGAATAAACGCGGCGAGTCGTTCCGTGTAATTCGGCACGCTTCGATTTGTATGATATTAGACAATATGTACTGGACAATATGTATTGTTTTATAAGTGAGCGTTACGTATGTACAAAGCTCGCGGACCCAAACGACCAAAGAGCGCGAACGATTTTTATTTGTAAATATAATTTGTATGTATAGGAAGGCGCAGACTATGGCTGCTATTTATGTATAATTTCACGTAGGATAGAATAGCTATTACGATTTGTATTTGCAGGCGGACATACAATTCAATGGATTGTATTAATTGAACATGTCCAAGTCATGACCGAGTACGGTATTGAACACAATTGTTGAAAATTGTTAACAAACAATAAAGATGTTATACAATTTACCATTAAAATTGGCCTTATTTTGTACAAAATTGCAATTAAAACTAATTATAACGAGAAATTTGTTTAACAATTTTTTGACCCTGTCGAAGGATCAGGATTTGCAGCAAAATTGTTTATCTCGGAGTAGGGGAGTATCTCGAAGTCTTATCGACTCCCTTTTTTCGTCTTTGATCTTCGCTTTTATGACGCAGTCGATTAAATAGTGCATTGCTTCGTCTGAAAATAATTAATAAAATATTTTTATTATTAGAATTACTTTTTATATTTGTATTTTTTAAGACAAGCAAAAATAAATTATGAAAGCAGTTAAAAAAGGAGAGAGAGACCTTTTTTATCGGCACATCAACTTTATAATATACATTATAGAACTCATTAAAAACTTTTATTTATCAGAATGATTAATAATTAAAATACTATTTAAAATTCAATTTTGTTTTTAAATTTTACGAAATAACATCCGAGCTCACCTATGTTAACGTTCTCTTTGGCCGAAGTAATGAACCACGAAGAAATTTCGTTTTCCTTGCAGAATTTGACGATCTGATCATTGGGAATGGCAGCTTGGTTGATGTCCGCTTTGTTCGCGAGAAGAACAACGGGGATCGTCGAGCCGTCGGGCAGCGTCACCTTCTCCCGAAGATCGGACAGCCATTTTTTCACGGAGTGGAACGTCGCCACTCTCGTCACGTCGAATACCAAGGCCGCGGCTACCCTGAAACGAGTCCGCGTTTTTTTTTATTGGGGTTAGTGAGGCTGTCGATCGCTCCTCGTAAATCGTACATCAGTCATATTTACGCGTATTTGTAGTACACCCGGGTCATGTAGCCGAACCTTTCGTGACCGGCGATGTCCCTGGAAAGTTGGGGAGCTTCGTGAGAAATGAGTTCTTTGGCTCTTTTTCGTTAAAAAGAACACGACAATACGTGCACACTCGTTAACAGCGGTAAAATGTAAAATAACAAAAATTACTACGTTTTAAAACAATTTAAGAAATGAATATTTTTATTTAAATAACGTGTCACTTTTTTTAAATTGCAATTTCACAGTTTTTTTATTTTCTTCATTTTTTAAAATGCATTTTCCCTAGAATTTTAATGGTAAAAATAGAGCAATTTTTATAATAATAATAATTATTTTTGACTTCGCATGCGCGTATCACCCACTGTTAAAGAGTATGTAGCATTTACTTAGTGAGGTTTTAAAAAATAAAGTTTACCATAGTTGAAGACTAATTTTAGTTTTAGGTTCCCATTGCAGCGTTTTAATGGCAAAATCAGCCCCAATTGTGATTTTGTAATTAGAGGAAAACTTTCCTAAAAAAGTTAAGAGACAATTTTAAAAATAAATAATTCTTTTTTTTTAAAAAAAGTAGTCCATTGACATACCTTCGGTATACCTCCTAACAATAGCGGTTTTACCTGTAAGAAAAAAACAATTACTTCCTTGAAAAGCTATCCGTAAAATAGAAAATCAGCCTAAAGTTAATTATTTAAGCGCAGTTATCGATTTTCGTGACTTTCGACTCATCATTAAATCCAGTTCGCAGCGCAAACGCAATAAATCGCGCGCGACGTTCTTGCGCGCGGCCGAAGCCTTGTGACAGTAAACTATAAAAAAAAAAAGCTCATTGAGACCGATCGCTCTCCTTCTCCGCTCGCGGCTCTCTCCAAAAAGATACGCAGACGAATATCTGGCCTGTTATCGCGGGCTTATCAACCGCCACCTCTCCCTTCGCGTACACGCTTCTCCCGCGTTTGGCCTCCGTCTTACTTACCGACTCCGTAATCGCCGATTATGAGAATCTTGTAGAGCAGCTCCTTGGGCCCGTAATCGTCGGATCGGTAGTCCGAAATTCCGCCCTCCAGCGCGAAACTGCCGTCGTCTTCCATCTTCCGCGCGACTCGCTCTTTATATTCTTTATCCGTTTATATTTGTGGGAAGGTCCGATTTTCCGTGGACTCTCTCCGATCGCTGGACTTGGATCGGTTCGATCGAGTCGGCACTGACTTATCGCTAATCGCCGGACGGTTATATCAAGTCATTCTTAATCTTTTGAGAAGGCAACTCCCTCGCGCGCACTGATAAACTAAGTCTCGTACTTTACCTTAAAGTTTCTTACGATTATCGAGCTGAACCGGCAGCGCAGAAACATGGAAGCGACTTGTCGGAGCGTCTTCCCAAGACTGCCGATCCGAAGCGAGCGATCGGGAAACGCGAGGCTTGTAAACTATCTGTTAAGAGTATCGAGAGGGCTGATAAAACGCACGCGGGAAACCTTCGGCTCGAAAGATATATCTCCGGTCGCTGCCTCCCTCTGCAGTAGCACCTCGCAAAGCTGGACGGTGATGCGCCTTCGATTCTAGATCTCTAAACTACCAGCTGACGGTACCGTCGTTCGTTCGCTCCTCGGCGAGGCGACGAAATTACTCCCACGCCTCTTTTCCCAATCTCTCGTTTCAAATCAAACAGCGGCCCATTAAAAATCCATCATCTTTCTAGGCCGACAGCCCCGCAATGTCCATACTAATCAGCCTAACGAGTGTGTCCGTCCATTCTTCCCGGGCAGGACTAAATTTCTCGGCTTTATCCAAAATCAGCGGGATCGGTATTTAGAATTCGGCGGAAATCACGCCGCTGATAAGAGCGCGTGCGCTTATCGTCCTGCGGCACAACACGGAGAGAGCAGGTGAGCCGATCGATGCCTTGCGCATAATCGTTCCGCTGTGCGCGGCCTATAAGTTAACGGCTCGCAGTTTCGCGCGAGTGTAAACGACCGCGGCGAGGAGCAATAATAAGTGCCTGCGGTAGTCTATCTCGACCGGCTTATCAAGGACGGACGTCCCGTTGCCGGCGGATGCCACCGGACGGAAAAGTCATCGGGTAGTTTTCGAGAGAGAGAGAGAAAGAGTTGCGTTTGCGTAACTCGATCGTCGCTCTGCGTCGGATAAACAAGTCGAATTGATTAGCGGGGGACGATTCATTATTTACGCAGGTTGCGATCAGGTAAAATTAGAAGCGGATGAATGCCGAATGAGCCGCGAGCCTCGTGGCCTCGTGAAAAAGTAAGCGCCGAACCGATGGGCTGAAGGATAATGGAGAATCGATTTTGAAATCGGCTCAATTAGCGATTAATCGGTCGGCGTTGACTTTTTTAAGGTTTCCTGAATTTCGGGAGTCTAAATTAAGGATGCTCCGTTTTAGTTATTTACGCGGCTGCGGCCGCTTGGAGTAACGGGATCACGTGGTCTGCGGGTCATTAAAATGTGACGTGACACGATATGCGAGTAGTTGTTTAGATGAGGCTACTGCACATTTTCCTTTGAAATGTTTTTTGCGCGACCGTCGTCGTTTCAGTTAAAATACTTGGAATCTTAATGCTCTTTAACTGTAGTTTATGATTCATTTAAGATTAATTTTCCGCAGCATTGAGTATTGATCATACAAAAGTTTTGAGGTCACGATTTAATCTTTAAATCTTTTGGATAATTCGGCTGTGAAAAATTTATAGATAGCTGTAATAAAAGCAGCTGTGATTTCGGAGATGGTGTTTTATTCAATATCTTTAGTTCGATCAAAAACAAAGCAGAAGATAAGCGTTGATTTAAAGCTTTTTGAACGTACTTTTCGAATATAGTGTAGTTACGAATTTTTTTTTAAAATCGATAGATTGTGTTCTTTCAAAATATAATATATACATGCAATGTATCCTTTCATAATTTACTAATCATAAATCTTATCATCAGAAGATTTGCATTTGTCGGTTGTCACATTTATTTTCATTCTGATATGTCTCTTGAATATTATATAAAATTTTTTTTAAATTATAAAGAAAAATTAACTAAATATTTTATTATAAATAAAATTGTAATTAATGACACATCGAATTTCGTCATTACCTTCATAAATATTCATTAACACGTGTTTAATTGTGTGCTTTCGATATTTCACGAAAGTGCCCGAGTAAACAGTATTTTTATTGAAAACACTGACGAACTCGGTCTTAAAATAATAAAAAATTAAAAGTGTAAATTTATAATTCTTATTATGCAATTACACATTTAAGTGTGCAAGTAGTTGTCATAATTACTTAAGTGCATTTAAATGCATTAACTCCTTGCAAATTCTTAATAATTGATGGTACAATATTACTTTACATAAAAGGAGCTAATTACTATGCTAATATCTTGCAATCATTTCTTGAACAGATAAATTGAAATAAAAATAGATCTGATATTTGATTAGTAATTCATTATTCCTTTCAATCCCGAGAAACTCATCGACAGAATCTTGTTTCCGAGATTCACCTTTATCAGAAACGGTTCTGTCATCCGTAACCCACTGCTCCATCTTTTATTTAATCTGTTAGCTAAATAAACAAAAACAGATAGCAAGTAAAATGTAAAAAGTGAGGGGCTAGAAAAAGCCTAAATCTAATTACGCTTTTTCTCGAGGAAGCGGGTGCGGTGCTCGCGTTCGCTTTCTCTCCCACCATCGAGGGCTTTTGGCGCGCGCTGCACTCGGCGAGCTCCACGTCGGTGTGTGCGTGTGCGCAGTAGGCATCGGCGGTCTCTGGCCGCCGGGGCATTAGTGTGCGATGCGACTCGACGTTGTCGGCATGCCCCCGTCGTCGCGGCAGCAGCACTATGGCGTTCGCTAGCGCTTTCGGCGACGAGGCCAGGCTCTTAAAGAGTAGGATGAAGGAGGACGGTCGCGGCTCCAGCATGATTTACAAGACCAGCCGCTGCTTCCGGCCCATCTACGTCATGTGCCTGTCCAGGACCATCCTCGTACTCGGCTTCCTGTTCGTTATTTGGCAGAGCTACAACAGTGAGTGCATACACCCTTCGATTTTTACCCCACCCCCCGCGGCATGTGCAAAGCGCTGCTCCGCCGCTGCCGCGGTGCTCTTTTCCGCGGGAATCCTTTGTTTTATTTACTCTTTTACGATGTACTTAAATATAAAGTAAATTGCTGAAACGTTACTCGGTGTTATTCAACCGTTTCCTGCCGACGAATTATTTATCTCCGACGGAGTGATGCTTTTTTTGCCGCTTTTTAAACAGAATCGACAGTGATACCAGGTCGCAAAGATGATTCGCTTTAAGCTTCAGTGCCCGCACAATTTTTTATTACAGTTTATTTTCGTTATTTTCGTGAGTAGCTCAGCTGCACGCAATCCCGTGTTTCATCACTCAAGCATTGCTTCTTACTTTCACTGAGGCTCATCACTGGCCTTGAGTATTCTAGATACTCAAACTTTTTTAGCTGTAATTAAAGTCTATATTTAGAAATACAATCACTAGATTTCAATGTCTGATCTGTATTTTAGATTGTAAGGCTCAGGAGGAATTATGCAGGATGACCAGGGATTCTTTAGAGACGATACGTGCAGCATCAGTAGCTTGCAAAAATATAAACGAGCCTGTGCATATGCCAATGCCCACCAGTGCAAGGATATGTGACGCTGTAACAGAGTACAATGATATTGGAAAGCCAAATGATGGCCCTATAATTTATGCAATAACGCCAACCTTTACAAGGCCTGTACAGAAAGCTGAACTCACAAGATTGTCACAAACTTTCTTGCTTGTACCTAATTTTCATTGGATAGTGGTAGAGGACTCTCCTGAGAAGACACCCTTAGTTGTTAATCTGCTTGCTTCTTCTGGCCTTACGTATACCCATATTAATGCACCTACTCCACCTCATTACAAGCTTGGGAAAAATGATCCAAACTGGAAGAAGCCTAGAGGAGTGGAGCAGAGAAATGCTGCTCTCAGGTGGATTAGGAGTAACTTGAACGAAAGCAACAATGGTGTTATTTATTTTGCTGACGATGACAACACATACTCTCGACACTTGTTCAAAGAGGTTGGTAAAACAAATATATCTGGCAAGTGCGTCAAGTTGCAAGTTAAATAAGTGTAATGTAAATATTAAATTGCAGATAGCTAAAGTCAAGAGAGTTGGTGTTTGGCCAGTAGGTCTTGTTGGTGGCCTAATGGTTGAAAGACCTATCTGTGATAAAGCCACAGGTAAAGTGACCGGCTTCAACGCTGTGTGGAAACCAGACAGACCATTTCCTATTGATATGGCTGGTTTTGGAATCAATTTAAAAGTCATATTAGAGAAAAAGGATGCTTTATTTGCTTATGAAATTCAAAGTGGTTTTCAAGAAAGTGAAATTCTTAAACAAGTCACACACAGAGGTGAATTGGAGGGCTTGGCTGACGGTTGTTCCAAGGTAAATACAATATTTATTTTACATTAATTAATTTTTATCTAAAAGACAATTTTTAAATCAATCTTAATAAAGTAATAACCTGCAGTCGATAAAGTAGATTTCTAATAGTACTTGACTTAAGAGTGAAATGTTTAAAATGCAGATTCATGTTGCTAATGCATAATTTGCTTATTACATAAAATATTTGTTTACAGGTATATGTTTGGCACACCCGAACGCAACCTCCCGTCCTTAATACTGAACAAATACTAAGCAAACGAGGGAAGTCGTCCAACAAAGGAATCGAAGTGTGATAAAAGTAATTCCGTCCGAATTTATTGTCGATGGAATTAACTACACAATTGAGCGTTTGTGTCTTTGAGATTTGCCATATTATGTCTAGTAGGGGTCACGCAGTGCCAGTGTTACTTTTAAATCTCTTTCCCGAAGCACATTCGCCAAAAAATCACGCTTTATCAAGATTCATGCTGCTTTTACGTTGACTTTTTTGTCAAAACTGTACGAGCATGAAACTGTCTCGAAAGAAGAATCTTTGTCTCGACTCGAAAAGAGAACTACATGATCAAAAGTGCCGTCCCCTAGCTGGGACAAATGAACATTGGACTTTAAACGAGGTTGGGTGTAGGTGTGTAAGCATTCGATTTACGCGTTTGTGGTATTATTCACATTGTGAAGACTTGATACGGGAGCGCGACGGGCTCGAGTTTTCGATCAGTTTCGCACACTGATGCCAGACTACGCGTAAAGTTTTGTTGTATCTATTTAATAAAACGATGATGGAAGGAAAAATCATAATAATGGAATCTTTATTTGGTGGTTCTGACCTTTGACAATGTCTTTCCTTTATTGAAACTTTTCTTTTGTCGTGGCGTACAGAAAAAGCATACATAAAAAATATGCCTTAATCCTAATTGACTTACGGCTAGTCGTAAGGTTTTGGAAAAATTGGAAGATGCGAGTTAATACTTTTTACGGAAAGCGACATTTTTTTAAGTTTTAATTTTGGTTGAACCAGCATTTCCTGCACGATTGAACGTTTTACATTAACAATGATATATGAGGTGTGTGCAGAAAAGGTTGATTATTCTACTACTTTCAAACGCAGTTGAAAAATAAAAAAGAGTTAATGGTATTTATTAATATTGAAAAATGCTTAATATTAAACTAACAAATACTTAATAAAACAAATTTACGAAATCACACTTTTAATATAAATGCATATACTTATTTTATTATCCTTATTAACTTCAATAAGAAATGTAAATGTCTAAAAAAAGAGTTAGGCGATACTTTAAGTTTTTTGAACTCGTTTTTCAATTTTCAACTGTTACATTTTGTGACCAATTTACAGCAACGATTTTCGCGAATTAACATTTTTACGACTTATTTAGCTAGTAAGTACTATGTTCTATATATTTGGCAAAAATCCTTCGTTTCTTATTTTTCCATGTAAAAAAGCTACGTTCGCGGACAGATCGATCGCGAACGTGACGATCGATCTTTCCTCGTTGCGAATATAACACTATTCTGCAGGTCTCTTTTGAGACTACATCGATTTACTTCATTCCAGGTTTTCGTCAAACTTTTGTTTAAGACTAGGGAATAACGTTTACAAGCATTTACAAAAAGACTTATCACAATTTAACTGTTTTTTTTTCTTTTTTTGCAGAAAGCATTCTTATAATCTAGAGGTCAGTGGCATTTTTAAACCGATTTTGTCCGAATTTATCTATTACTTATCAAAATTGACTCCCGAAGGAAACGCCACTGTTTAAGGTTACAGATAAAACACACATACATTCATGCGCGCATAATAAAAGTCATTTTGCCACAGAGACCATTAATATGCACTATTTTAAAAAATACAAATCTTATACGAGTAAAACGAACGAATGATTATCAGCAACAATTATTTTGAACGCAAATTGAACGTCAAGACAATGTCTATGGGTTGGCTCTTTGTAAATATATAAAAAAAAACGAGTGACAACGGCGCAAATTTCGATGTCATGGAGCATCTGACTCACATAAGGCTCGATTGTCATAAAAATGCACGTTAACTTTTAAAGTACCAATTGTTCGTAATTCAAAAGTATAGAGAGGACTCAGTCTTCGATAAAGTAATTGAATACATATTTAAGGAATTTTACATTCTTTACATATTTAAGGAATACATATTTAAAGAATTTTACTTTTTCATCAAATTTTTCCTTGAAGCGCGTTTATATATTTCCAAAGGAAACTGTTTCTGCATTGTAACGACGAACAGTGATTTTCCTCCCGTAAGCGGGGAATCTTAGGGTTAAAGGTGAGGGCCATAATGTAATATAATACTATATTTAAGAGAAAAAAAAACGTATGTACATAAAGGAGTATAGGAATAAATGGAATAATAGGAGATCGGATCCAAGCCGACGTACTAGACTGTGAAGCGTTGGGTAGGATCTCTTCTTCTCCCAGCGTGTGGACACACCGCAACACGAAACGTAAGTCGGTCGATGTGCTCGTCGAACGAATCTGCACGTTTTTCTTCTCTTTTAATTTTGTACAATTTCCTCTCTTTCTCTCCTTACCGCATTGTCGCGTCAGAGCAGAAGGCGCTTAAACAACTCAAAAGTTAAACCTTTCTTTATTTTAAATATTGTCATCGTTCAAGAAGAGACAGACTTTCAAGTGCCAAAGGTGTCTCCAACGCCTATACCCCTGTTTTACATTAAGTTACCCTTTTCTTTAATGACGCTGACTGCTATAATAAGCTCATGCTAGTTTGTTTCAGTGTTCGCGGTCGCAATATTCTCATCGAAGCTGCACCGACTCGGAACGACGGGAGCGGTGCTTTTGAGAAACACGGTGAGACTAGGGCTAATCTAGGATGCAAAGGGACAGTGTGAGTGTCGTTTCGAGTCCACGATTTCACGGTACTTGTTTTCCAAAGATTTTTCTGCGCTTGGGTGTCTGTGTTCGTTCACGGCAGTTTTGCTTTTTTGTGCTTGGCGCTGTTATGCAGGTAGGTTGCGTTCCTGCCAAAAAAGCCAGTGCGCACGCATAGACTCGTTCTTGGAGGAAGAGAGATTTACAATCTAGTACGCCGGAAGAATATCTAGACGGCCGAGTCTTTGCCCACGAAGCCGGTCTTCGAGATGGACCTCTTGCCGTCGAAGGTCACTGAAGTCTCTCGTCGAAGTCCAGAGTCGATGATCGGTGTGATTTTCTTCTCTTCTTTGAGCGGCTCCTTCTCGTCTCTGTTCGTAATCAAAGTCAAATTATTAGTTAAATGCTACTTTTATTTAGAATATTAGTAATACCTAAAGTATATATGTATACTTATTTATCTATGACATTAACATCGACATTGCTTAATTCTTCATGCTAATACTAATAATAAAAGTCAGAACTTTATATGTACACTAATTTTTTTCTACACTAAATGCATTGAATTCAAATGATATAAAAATCTTTAAAAATGTAATGCCTCGAATCCATACAAAATTTACCTTTATACTTTAATTTAGTAAATCTTTTTCAGTTTAGACTTTTATTACTAATTGAATTCAATGAGTTTTGTCAAGTGTAATGTATAAAAAAGACAATGAATACTATATCTAGGGAAGAAGAGTGACTAAGCGCGTAGTGTGTTGTATAAAACGTGCAACATGGCCAAAGCTTGATGCGAATAGTAAATGCAACAATGATATGATTAATGATGAAGGACACGAGAGCAAATGGAATTGGTTAAGGATATTGTGTTTTATTATGTGAATGACTGAAATTAATGCTCTCACATTTCAAAACTTTAAACTAGATTTTATATTTCATAATTTATTGAATTTATTTTAACAATGCAGGAACATATTTCTGTTTCCTCGCTTTTCTTATAAATTGAAACGAGACTAAATGGAACTCAAAAATAGAAAAACTTAATTTATCTTTGAAAAAGTATTGGATATATTGAAAAAAACATTATAACTATCTTTTAATTAGTCCTTTATAAAATATTTACATACCGCATCAAAAGTACATAGCTAAATATAAAAACCTACAGAAATAAGTAAACTAAGTTGTCGAAAAGATCGTCTGAGATATTCTATTCTAATTGTAAGTTATATAATAATGAAACAGGATACAAAGGTGCATCGGGAGCGAGACAATACACAGCGGTGACTAAAAACGACACAAAAAAGCTTTTTAGCTCTTCGGACACAAGGTTTTCTCTCCGAGCACGTGGGACTATGCGAGACCAGGTTTCTCTCGAGCCATTGACGCCCGAGAGAAGCGGTCGCGCGCGTGCCGCCCGGGACTGATCTCCGAGTCGAGAATAAAAAAAAGAGAATGAGAAAATGTGGTTGGCGGGGATTTTCAGCACAATAGGCCGCGTCGTCGGGGGAGAAGAAGAAAAAGCTTCGCATGCTTTCTCTCTCTCTCTCTCGGTCGAGCCTCCTCTTCTTCTCCTCTCGCCGCGCGACGATTGGCCTCTTATCTTGCTTTTCTTTTGCGTAATTGCTACCGTCCAAGAGAGTAAATATAGCTATGACACGGTCACAAGAGTACAACAAAAAAAAAAAAAAAAAAAAAAAAAAAATATGCGCCATGCCAAAAGAAAATCTGAAGCCACGTCGAATTTCGGCACTGCCTCATGCTCTTTCTTTGAATTTTGTCCTCTCGGATTAAAAAACTCATTTCCAAGCTGTAACATTTCGTTTTCTCTCTTACATGGCAGTATGTTTGACCAGTGTAATGGTACTTTTTCCACTACCCGAGTCTTGAATGGCCGTCACCCCGGCGACATTGGCCATTTTTTGGTCGCAATATGGCAATGGGAACCGCCAACCGTAAAGACTAAATGCACGGTGAGAAAACAGATCGTCAGTACAGAATTTTGAGTTCATGTCGCACTTTCATAGCATCTTGCATGAAACGCCGATTTACTGCAATTGCTTCGAAAGATAGGTACCAAAAATATAGGCGTCAATGCAAAATACTACAAAAAGTCGAGCATCTGTTGCTAATTTACTTAATGAGTGAAAAGTGAATCGAAAGAATGTCTTTGGCGACGTTGATGCATGTAAATAAGAGCGGTGGGGAAATGAATAAAAAATGCAGAGTCAATGTACGAGCCGCGTACGATCGGTGCAAGAACTGTAAAATTCGATGACACGACAGCGCCAAACTTGCCAAAGCACAGAATGTGTTGAGCTCGATCGAACATGTTTTTTAACGTTCATGTCTGTGTATGTGTCTTGCATTGGGTGTGATGTGTGTGAATATTATTGTAACGACGTATTGTAGCTATATAAAAATATATAAATACATAAGTGTACATTTATTATCGAAAGAAGAAAAGATAGAGAGAGGTATATGCTTATGTATATCTTATATAAAAATAGTCCAATTAACGAGAGAATTTATTGCATTTACGTACCTTCCTAACTTTGCATCTTCTTCGTCGACGGGTTTCCTTCGCGATCTTTCGCACATGTAGTAAATAATACCTGCAAGAAACAAAACACTACTTTAGTCGATCGAAGTTTATAACGATTTTTCTATTATCTTATCGCAATGCGGCGTCGATAGAATTTTAATCTGATAAATAAGTAGGCTTGGTAAGAAAGTCGATGCAACGTACCTGATTTATTAGCGCAGCAAAGAATGGCGTCCGTAATCAGCATAATAACTATGAGAACGGCAATAACTATGCCGATTATAGCTGCGCTTGAGAGAATCGATCCGTGGTGCTGTAGTACAGACGTATTACTCATGCTTCCTACAAAAAAAAAGGAAAGACTTCGTTAATACCCCGCGCTCGGAATCCATCATTCGGTTGTTAGTGCAAAAGCTGAAAGAACGGGACGATGCTTGGTGATGAGATGGCGAGCCTGAATATTTCAATCAATGTCCTGCGTGGAAAAATCTATTATTGCGTGGTTTCTTTACAGTAAAGTCACATCGATCGACCGATCAAACAAAGTAATTGCGTCGCTCTTCGCGCGTCAATGGAGTCAAGATAAATGCATTATATGGGACCCGCACCGAATGGAACGCCCTTGGAGTTGAAACCCCCTGGTTTGAAAAATAAAGAAGACACCTACCGCGAGGCACTCCATTCAAAGTCAGACAATGACGTTTGATAAATTAAAACGTACTGGTACTCGAGAGTTTAAAGAGAAAGTTAATGAATTGAATCAACGTCAAAGCTTTCAATGGCTGTAATTTAGCGGGCATCACCAAACACGTACCGAGAGCGCATTAATGCATGTCCAGATATTTTTTTACATGTTTGTTCGGAGGTGAGGAAACAGAGAAAGTAGAACGCGATAGGACGAATGGTGAAAATCCGTTTTTATCGAACTCGTTAATTCTAAATGTACAAGATCTTAAGCCCATGTTATCAAAATGAAGACGAGCACGTCTAAACGATTATTATTTGATGTTATTATACGAGAGTATTGTATTAATTGTTTAGTAAGTAACATTTTGTAAGGCAGATTTCGTGTAATTTTAAACGTGCCAATCTTTGATGTATCGAAAGAAAATAGATAAATGAGAAAACGAGTGAATGAGCGAGTGAGACAGAGACGAATAAAGGGAAAACGCAAGCGTTAAAACGAGAAGCAATAGTTGCACGAAAGCCTGAAAAGAAACCCAGCGATTTCACGGGAGACGGAGGATAGAAGAAAGGGAGAAGAGGGAGGCGATAGAACATTGAAACGAGAAGATGCAGTCAAGGATAAAGCTGGGGAGCGAGTTTTTTTACGCAAAGAAGACACGTGTTAAATAGGAGGTAAATAGCGTAAAAGAGTAAAAATCCGCTCGCGCGGCAAGAAGCCCAAGGAAGGAAAGCCCATTTTGCTCTCGAATAGCAGACGCGCGCGCTTGTGTTAGTCTATGTCTACGCGCTCGACTACTCTACGTAATTACACTTTAGCCCAGCACCAACAGCAGCGGCAGCAGCAGCAGCAGCACAACTTTACAATTTTTAATGCTAAAAAATAAAAGCCACACAACGTTCCACCCGTACACCATTGTTAAAAGAAGCGCTTGGATTATTTTTTTCGTGACAACAAGGCTGGCTAGTTTTTTTTTTCATAATTACCATTCGATTTGCTTTTCGTTTTTGCTCTACTCCTCTTTGCTAGACGCGACTGTACGATGGAAAATTGCATTGGAGGATTTTTTTCTAGCGATTTTGTTTTGTTTAAAATAAAAAATACAGACCCGACGAGAAAGCCAATTCAAATTCTCGCGGCGAGGAATTTACTTTTTTTTTAAAAGTGACAAAGCAGAAAATCTTTTTCGAGGAACGCGAAACATTTGAAGTGACTTCATCGCCAGTCCTTGCCAAGTGCTTTTTCTCCATCTAGATATTTCGTATATTTTCAATAATTTTCATTTTTCTATGTATAAGTGTATTATTTACAGTAATAAATGCTACGCAGGAAAAAATTATTGTATACGTATATGTACTGGCTTAAGCCAAAGACACAGACATCTATGTACGCTTGTACGACCGCTCTATATGTTATACATTTTAGGGGTTTTCTTGCCTTGAACGAGGTTCTCTACGCCAATCATTACTTTCATTCGTTGCATTAACTGTTCGCGCGTGTGCCTGCTTTATGCCTCGAAAAATCAAAAGTTACACAACCAATCGCTAAAACGTTCCTTCTTGCGCCTCCGTGTAAAGAAAGCTATCAGACCGTCCCTTTTTTTTTTCAGTAACTGCCACGCCTGCGGCAGACGTACACGTAGCAGTACAATTCGAAGGCAATTGTCGAGGTGCATAATGTACTTTCGACGCGAGAGTTCTTGCTTTCGATTCTATTTACGGAAACGAGCTCGAGTCCCGTAAAACTGGCTACCATTAACCGAGAGTCTTCGCTCGATCGTTATTCGCGACGAAATCATGCCTCGGCGACGCGGAAATCGAGCAGCCGCACTCTGTCGCCGAGGCTTCACAAGAAATTCGCTCTCGTTCGCGCCGTTAAAGAGCTTATTTCCCTTTACGAGCCTCGAACTCGTGCTCAACCTTTCCCGACAATTAATTAACGGCTCCGATACTGTTACTATTCTACCGTTTCTTTTCTTAGATTTGCATTTCTTCACTAATAACATAAGTTTATTAACTTAACAAAAAAGAAGTTGAATAATCAAAACCAAACCGAGGACGAAAGCTGTTTCTGTCAAAAAAGTAATTTACTTTAAGTACTGGCTTTATCTAAAATTTGTTTGGTAAACAGGCTTTCATCCTTAAAACATGAAAAAATATAATAAACATATAATGAATAAAAATGTTTCTCTTAAAATTATTTCAAGAAATGTCCATCCGTCGTCTTTTCAGAAAATCGATCGGGGCTAGAAAGCAGGCAAACGGCGCTAATTAAAACAGCGACGTGGAACGCGCTACGGGCAAAAAAGGAGCAATAATCAA
The DNA here is from genome assembly GCA_900474385.1 of Ormyrus pomaceus. NCBI lineage: Eukaryota > Metazoa > Arthropoda > Insecta > Hymenoptera > Ormyridae > Ormyrus > Ormyrus pomaceus. The sequence goes on from UCOM01000194.1 coordinate 19,964, forward strand.
GCGCATGCCATGCATCGTTTTGCAGAAGGGCGCGTCGCTGCGTCAATTTTCTCGGGCAAAAATGGAAACGACGTCGTGACGCGATTCAGTTTTAGAGCTTCCAAAGATTCCCAGACGTCGCTGCTTTTATTCTTCCTCTTTGATTATCGAGCAAAATTAAGCGAAACCCGCTCACAAGAAAAGCAAGGAAAATTTTGTTTAGTAACCTCGTTAATGCCCCGATTATGAACACTATTAATTTTGGCTTTTACAATGAAATTAAATTACGAACACTTCGCGAATAGTGCTGATAACTGGGGCATTGATTTTAGACTGCGACAGCAACGGTGACTCATACTCGGTAGTACTAAAATGACCAAATCCTCGTGAAATTTCCTTACTATGATGAAATTACTAGCTGATAAAAATATTAACTATGTTCTAATACGTTATAATAATATTTGCGATAATGCAATGATTCATGTTAACCATATAGAGCAGTAAAATACATATCTTAAATATCTAAAAACTCACAGATCATGCGCTCTAATAACGCGACTCGACGGACAAATATTTCTAGACAAGCAGACAACTAGTGACTGATTAGATCAAAAAGAAGAAAAAAGTGAAAACAAAAAAACAAAACTTTTCAAAATTATGATAAAGAAAAAACATAAAAGTTAAGTTACACAAAAGATTGAGAATTTAGTGTTAGACACATTCCTAAGGTAAAATCTCGTTTTCTAAATAGTACATATATTCGAAGCATTAGATTTCTCTTCTTTTCGGAACAAGTGCACATTACTTATTTGTAAAATAAGATCTCTTTTTCCAGGCGAGTGTACAGAATATTTTGTGTTTACATCGATTTAAGATCTTGCTTTTTTATTGGCTCTCGGTAAAAGCGGATTTACGTTTTGAATACGCCGTAAAAAAATGAGCAGAAATATGCAAGGTATGCTTTGTACGTCCGACAACTGATCTCTTTACGCTGGGTACTTTTAATTTATGAACGTTTGAAAAAATAATTTAAGGTTTCTAAATAAAGTTCGTTAAAATAAAATTAAAAGTACCCATTTTATTAAATGTAAATAGAACTCTTACACTTATAATCTCAAAATTACGTAAAGATTTTCTAAAAATACGATTCCAGCCTCCGAGGAACTCTCTCGTCTAAGAGAAACTATTTGTAAACACTAGGCATTTGGCAATGTAAGGCATCTCGATTTAAATGTTTTCTCAATCAGGCTTATCGGTATGAATCGCACCGAATTCGCGCACGCGTTAGGGTAAAAGGAGAACATATAAGAAAAAAATAAGATAATTCGTTCATGAGTTCAGCGCGCGAATTAAATGAGGAACGTACCAGTACGTTTTTAACAATGAGCTTTTAAACGCGAACACCATAAATACACGCTTGATTCGCCATCGAATTCTCACAGACTTCGAAGCGGATTTCTCGTTTTTCTTTTTTCTTCTCTTCGCATCGGAATGTATACTATAAATCTCCAACGTAACCCTACGCTAAAGTAAATCGATGAATGATAATTGAGTTTGCATTCGCAGCGCGCCTATCTTTCGTACAGTCGGAGAATGTAAAACAACTAGACGCGCCTTTCTCTCTCCGCACTTCTTTTTTATCTCCGCAATAAAGCGGCGGGTCTCGCTCCTCTACGAAAGAGAAGAGCTACTCTGCGGAAACCACTCTACTATCGAGCATTCAAATAGAGTCGTTTAAAAATGTCAAGAAGTTCTTCCGCGCTCGAGAGTACGGAAACCATATTCACTGCCTGTACTCTCCGTACATGTATCGAGTGTTGCGGATGACAATTTTTTATTGTTCTGCTTATTGAGAGCATAAGTTTTTGTCGCTCCTTCGAGTTATGAGGTCGGAATAAGGTTTTTTTTGTCTGGCGCTTTGTTTTTTTTTTTATTTTAATTATCTTGTCGATTCGTTTCTTTAAATGGCTAAAGATAAGATCATTAGTGAGACGGCAACGACGTTCACGACGAGCTGGATGGCGACTCCGCCAGATGTAATCTTTTCGTCCACTACAATGCCCTCAGATTCTAAATAATAAAAAGATCGTGTTGAAAGGGTGAATAAAAAACGAATTCAATGTTTTCAAGTATCCCTTATACCCCTACGCTCCAATTTTCTTCAATCATTAAATCTCATTAAATTGTGTAAGAATGTAATCCTGCTTGTCTCAGTAATAAAAAAAAATAATATACACAAGTACAAGAATAAAATACAGAAGAAAAACTGGGAAAATTATAACAATGAAAAAAGTACTCGAATGTACATCAGAAGAATCAAAGAGAAAAAAAATTAATTAAAAATGTAATCTTACCTCTCGAGGTTCTAATAGTGATATTAGCCGCTTGACCTAATCCGAGCGAATTGTGTCCCCTGACTTCAATCTTGTAGAAGGTGTCGGGATAGAGGCCCTGGAGCCAGGTGTCCTGTTTGTTCTCGGTTTTGAACTGGCAGGTTTTATCGTCCAACATCCACTGGTCGCCGGAGTACTTTTTGGTCTCGCACCATTTAATTTCGTAATAGTCGATGAATTCGCCGTTGTCCGGCGCCGCGGACCACTTGAGGTTGTACCTGTCGTGGTAGTGCGAGGCTATGTAGGTACCCTCCGGCGAGGGCAAGAAGTGCACCAGTCCCGGCACGTTCTTCATCGTCGTCGAGAACATCTTGTTCATGCCCCAATTACCTCGGCCCGCCTCGTTCGACGCCGCAAACCGAAATTCGTAGTTCGTCTGCGGATCAAGCTTTTCGACTACGTAGATGGAACCTTTAAAATAAATTTCAAAGTTGTTAAGAATTGTTAAATTACAAATAATTCAAACTTTTTAGAAACGAAATTTTTAATTACTTTTCACCCGCATTGGTTTTGAGAGAAAAAAATTGCATTGTATTTTGAAATATCTTTGATGGTAATTCAGTATTTGTAGTAAGTGAAATACTGGAGTATTAAATGAAGAGAGATTTTAAATTCTTTTATGGCTAACGGAATTATTTGAATTCCAGAATACTTATTATTAAAGAAAAAAACGGAATATTATTTGTACGTAACATGAATGGATTTTATACTCAATTCACCAGGTCTCTCATATTACTTTTATTATGCAGTTAAGACTGTAATATAGTTATAAGATTTTGATAGTATTTTTATATTCATTTCATAATCCATCTTTGCATTAAGTTTTCTACGCGTTTGTAATATTTTCATCTTTCAATAAACATTACCGTTACATTTTAATTAACTAAATTCAAGCGACCGAGCCACGTTTTCCTTACCGACAGCCCAAGTTCTGTTCAGCGCCGTGGCCCAGCTCGTGTCCTGCTTCCTATATTGCACGGAGATGGTTCTAATCGGCAGGTCCTCGGGCGCTACAGGCGGCTGTATGTCAAACGTCATAGTCGTGGCCGTAGTCTCCACCATGTTAACCTGGGGAATATCGGCGGGCCTGGGGGCTTCTCTCAGCTCGATCGGATGATAGGCCTCGCCGTGCTTGTTGCTGGCGATGCACTTGTACTGGGTGAAGTGCCGGCGATCCATCGGTATGATGTACAGCGAGGAGATGGGCCCGTTGCCGTAGATGCGAATGTTGGGGTCACCCTCGACCTTCTGGTCGCCGTAGTACGTCCAGCGAATCGTCGCGTTCGGGATGCTCTCGGCGATGCAGGTCAGGTTCACGGGCCGCTGGTCCCACGACCAGATCGTGCGGTTGCTCATTGAAGCGAACGACGGCGGGAACTCGACCGTCAGGTGTCCGTCCTTGAAGGCCATGCCGCCCTTGTTGGTCGCTATGCACTCGTAGAGACCGTCGTCCGATCTGTTGCAGAGAAAGAGAGAGAGAGAGTGATTGATTGGGTTAGTCGAGATGCTTAGTTTGCGCAGAGGGGATCGTGATTAATCGTCGGATGAGTGAACTTTATTAGGTTTTCGCTTGACGGTGATCAATGAATTATTTATTGTAATTTTTTTTATCTTCGGTAGCTTTTAATAAAACTAATTGCTTTGCAAATAATTTTTATAACATTCTAGAATATTGATCGATGCGCGTGCAAAATGAAAAAAAAAAAAAACGACTAAAATCTACCTCAAAGTACGATCGATGGTGAGTTCTCCGAGGGTCTCTCCCTTCTGATCGTCGAAGCTGTTGCTCAGGACGATCCTGTCGTCGGTGCTCTGCGTTCCAATGGAGAAGGTCTTGTCGGTGGCGCGCTTGCGGAAGTTGATCCTGGGCGGCGGCCTGCCGAAGGCCCTGCAGCCGATGGTGACCTTTTGGCCCTGGGCGATCGTCTCGTTGAGGAACTCGATGATCTTGGGCTTGACGATGACGTTCAGCTGGATGTTCATGTTGGCCTGGCCGGCGGCGTTGGTGGCCGTGCACTGGTACTCGCCGCTGTCCTCGCGGTTCACGTTCGTGATGGTGAGCACGCCCGTGTCGACGTTCACGCTGAACCGGTTGCTCTGCGTCAGGTCCTCCATGTTCAGGGTCTTGATCCAGCGCATCTTTGGCGGCGGCTTGCCGGCGCCCTTGCACACGATGTTCGCGTTCTCGCCCTCGATCACCGGGATCGTCGGGTCTTCGAACTCTTCGATCGTCGGCTTCGTGTGAACCTGTTGAATTTCGTTTATTTTCTTTGTATATTATTTACTCTTGGTGATCCTTTTTTTAGAGATCATATTTGTGCATACACTGGCGATATACCAGCAGTTCGATTTTAATTACTTTTTCACCCTGCGAACAATTCGCATGTTAAAATAAAGAAAATAAAATTTACCTCAACGCGAATGTTGCGCTCCTGAAGTTCGCCGGTCTCGGGAACGGAGGCTCTGCAGGTGTAGATGCCGTCGTCGGACTCCTTGACGTTCTTGATTCTCAGAGCGTGGGTCTCGATGACGTAATGCTCGCCGGTCTTTATGACCTCGCCATTGTAGACCCAGTCGACGGTCGGGGAAGGTCTCGCGCGTACCTGGCACTTGATTGCGAAGTCGTCGCCGAGGATGGGAAACTGGTTCTCCGGCGCGTCGTCCCACGTGATGGCGACTGCAAAGCGCGGATCGTTCGATTATTATGGACGGCTGATTGACTTATTTAATTAAAGCCATTCTGCTACGAACGGCTTTGATCTCGTGTATAATTCTCTATTGGAGATTCTTTTATTTGATTTGCGTAATTAAATTAATGTACTCATTTATAAAAAGGTTTTTGAAAAATAAACTTAATACTTTTATATTGTGCAATAAATAAAATTTCAATAATCACACTTTGACGTTTTCATTTTTTCTGTAAGCTTTTCTAGAATATTAAATAAAATCTGTACTATATTGTACAGAATGAATAAACAGAAATTATTGTTAAAAAGGTTAATCTGGCGACTATTTAATTATCTGTATTTTTTCAATTACTCCTTATATCGACAACTTACCTATGGCTTCAATAGTCACGTATTTGGTAAGAAGCTGAGTATTGGCATACTGGGCTTTGCAAATGTATTTTCCAGCTTGTTCCTCCGTCAGCGAATTGAAGAACAGCGACAAGCTGTTGTCGTCGCGATGCAGCTCGGTGTACATCGGCGGCTTCGAGAAGCCCGGACTAGTACTGCAGATCAAAGCAAATGTCAGTGCGTTATATTGGCAGGAGACCTATAATCTACGGGATTTTAAAAGCTAAAAACACTATAGACAAGGCTTGGACGGCTATGTAAAAGAAAACTGAAAAGGGACGATGCAAAAAGAAATTTTGATGAGAAAATTTAGAATTTTGATCTCTCGAATGTACGCGAATGTCGCGGGAGAGTAAATTGCAAATGACGGGGGGGCGACGCGCGACGATGAACGAAGGGAGAAGGCTGAAAAGAGAGAGGGAACTGTCGTGTTGGGCGTTTTAATGAAATAAACTGCGAATGCGTAATTGTAGGCCAGACCAGAAATAATTAATTGTCCTTTCGAATTGAATGATCTAAAACGAGAAATGAGAGAGGAGGTTGAAAACACACTAGAACGACCACAAGACCATGAGCTGCTATTGTAAAAGGGCTGCGTTAATTTATGCAAATGAAAGATTCGTATTGTAAAAAAAAGCGAAGGAGTGCATTCAAATTCAAATGAAACTTCATCGCCGGAAAATGCAACGGAAATCAAGGCTAAAAAACATCTGACAAGCAATTTTCTCGCTCTTCGGACCAGTAATTGCGTAATCACACTCCGCTTCATTTCTCGCTCGTCCGGAATGTCGTTTGAACTAAGGCGATTAAGTTACTGGTCCGTAGAGGATTTCAAAAATTCAATATGTAAAACGGGCGAACTAAAAAAGGGGGGAAAAAGTGTCGCATCGGCGAAAAACAGTGCAAAACAGAACGTATAATAGCTAAAAAACAAAGTGAGAGGAAGAGAAACAAGAATGGATAAAAAAAGAGAGAGACAGAGAGAGAGAGAGTAAATAACACATCCCAGTCGTAGTGTTTAACCGGGCGCTCGTTTTACGGGGCTTAAAAAGGGGCACAGAGAACCAACTCTCGTTGAAAACCTCTCACACGTGTGACAACAATTGGTTGCGTGTTAGTCGGTGGTAATACTCGCCTGTCGAGCGGCAAGACGAGGAGTCTGTGTGCAGAGAAAAAAAAGCGAGAAATACGTTCGATTAGTGCGCTGTACGTGTGCCTGCTTATCTCATAAATATAAATTATCATGCAGCGTATCAAGTTTTCACTCAAGAAAAAAAAAAAAAACAAGTACAAGTATATCTTCCTCCCTCTTTGTACAATAACCCTTTGATAAAAACAGGACGGATGAGACGGGAGGTGGGGGGCGGTGGGGTCGGGGCACTCACTTCTGGCTCTCGATGACTCTGTTCTGCGGGTCGATCCACTGGATGTCGCTGATGAGCTTCGTGTTGGTGACCCTGGGCTTGCACGTCAAGAGGATCCTCGTGCCGACCGGCTTCGTCAGCAAGTCGCCGCTCGGCATGATTTCCAGCAAAGGCTTCGGGTCCTGGGCGGACGCTCGACCTGTTGACAGAATGCTTCGATTAATCATTGCGCTCTGGCGGGGATAGCAGAGGTGGGTTTTGCGCGGAAATCTGAGCTGATTTTCGTTGGTATAAGGTATTTATGATTTCGTTTACGTGAGAATGTCGATTTATAAGCAGTCGAAGAATTCTCTTGTACTTTTACTTTCTACTTTTTGGGTTACTCTTCTGTAGTCGACCAATCACTTATTTGAATATAGGATATTTTAACTACAAGATAAAATATTTAATTTATGCTCTTTTCCAGTTTTGGTTCGACTTATCTTAAAACGTTTGCATATAGTAAACATTTGAAACAAAATTGTTTGCTAATAACAAGTGGTCAATAAAAATAAATTCAAGAATTTCAACGCAACACGACCTGTCGTTAATGAAAACTTTTCACCTGATGCGAAATAAAAAAAAAAAAATCCACAAGTCTAAAGATTAAGTTCCAGCGAAAGAACCTGACCAAACGGAACCCTCTCCCGCTTCCTAATTGGCCGAGCAAAAAGAGAAACAGGGCTCTAAGTTCCTTCTCGAGTGACCGCGCGCACGCGCGGCTCCTAAAAAATAACGGCAAGCCGATTACCGGCAATGAGAGTCAAGTCCCTTGCACTCCGAAGCGCATATCGCATTACCCGACGGGCGATAAATCAAAACTTGGTCGCAGCGGCGGCGGCGGCCACCGCCGCTTGTTAAAGTGCAATTTCCGGCGCGTGCTTTATCGCGCCGTGGAAGGATATTCCGGGCGTGTCGAATTTCGCGGGGCTCCTTTCCAAAGGCACGTGAGAAAATTGGGAAATCGCGCGCCGAGATTCCGGGGCGCGTGGAATAATTAAGCCCCGGCGGAAAGGTCGAGAGAGAGAGAGAGAGAGAGAACGAGAGAGAGACTCAACAGGTAGCGCAGGTATAGATATATACGAGTGCAACACGTGTGTGTGCACCCGAAGGTACTCGGGGGAAATGCAGTTGGCGCGCACTCGACTCTTTTTTTTTGCGACTCGCTGATCTCGCCGCGGCTTCGGGGGTTAATAAACGATCGGGGTATTGGTTGTATCTTTTATAGAGCCGCGCTCGTTCGTCGACGCGGCCGAAGATTCGACGAGCGAGAGAGCTGCGGGGGCTGGGGGGATCGGAAAATTGTATTAAGGTTTCAAAGCGCGGACGTTAACATTCTAATTAATAATTACATCTAGGTGGTCCGATATTCGGAGCACGCTTTTGCTTTCCCCCGTGGGGATACAAAATTACTTCTCAGTTTCAAAGCGGGAGTGCCGGCTTCGACGTGCTCTCCAAACTTTCAGGAGGCAATTATCAACTTCATTTAATTATCGAAATAAAAATTTCAACTTCTCGGCTATTTTCGATCCTGATAAATTAATCTTCTCAACGGATTTTCAGATAATTCGTGTACGACGGGATCAAAGGAAGATGCGGGTAGAATCTCGCTAAAAGATTAATTAACAATTACGTAATATTCAAGTCGTTTTATAAAACAAACAACAAGGAATAATGGCACAATATTGTTCTTTTTCAACACAATTTCCTAAGGCATTTGCAATCATAATAAGCCATCACGTTTCTCTCCCAGCACAAAGATACGGATCATAAAAAAAGCACAAGAATATTAATTTAATAAATTCTCGATACCCGTTAACTAACAGTATAGAAAACCTCCGCGGCATCAAAGCCTCGCCTTTCCCGCGAATGAAATTCAAATCGAGTTCGTCGGCCGGCAATCAGCGAAAAGCCACATCCCCTCTAATAAAAAAGCGCGCACAATAAATACTCCTTACTCAACGACTCCGTCGCCGTCGCAGTCGTCGTCGTCGTCGTCGTCGCCGGCGTCGGTCCGTCGGGCGTCTTGGGGGTCGCCGCCCCAAAGACGTAGAGGCAGAGCAGGGAGACGCAGAGCGTCCCGTTCGGGCTGCGCAGCTGCTGCATCGTCGCGGGCGCCGCTGACTAACGCGTAATATCGGCGACTCGACGAAAAAAAAAAGGAGAGAGCCGCAGCCGCGCGTCCCCGCCGCCGGAAGCGCGAATTAAGCCGGCTTATTAATTGAATTGCGCGCGAAGCGAGAGAGAGAGAGAGAGAGCGTTGAACGGTCGGGGGGGATGAAGGGTGGGGGGGAGAGAAACTGTAACGCCAGTCGCACGTCCAATTAAGGAGCGTAATTGTTTGCGAACTGCTCGGCTGCAGTTACGTACAGAGTCTGCATGCCGCGATGCGCTTCCGCGTGGCACGTGGGAAAGCGATGCGCGAGCCTTGTCGATGCGCTTTTCGCCGTTCGCACGAGTCTAAGTAAGTGGGGGCGGCGGGGGCTACTTGGGATTGGGTTCGCTTTGCTGTTTTGGCTTTTAAAGGATTTGGGGAGGGGTGAGACTCGTTGTTATTCAGTTATTCGGTGGCGGTTTCCTCGCCACTGCCGGGATTGGGCGCTCAATGTTGTTTTGCTTTTATCAGAGCGCTTCGTTCTTTATTTTGCGAGAATTAAGCTGCGCTTAATTCCCGTACAATCGTTTACAAAAGTTATTTTGACTTTGTGAAAGCAATAAAAGCCAAAGTATCGAGTGGCGCGGCGACTTGAAAAATAGCCTAAAGATCGAGCTGACTCTGCGGAAAGTGATGAAAAGGCTATTAATCCATTGAAAGTCAATGCATCACGTCTGAGCATCCATAATCCCCGTAAGCAAAAAGCGTATATACGCGAGGAGCGGGCACACATTACGCAGAGCTCTCAATAAATAACTTCTCGCACGCAGCTGAACCAACTCTCCTTTTCATCCTCGGCCAATTACCATCGCGGCTGCCAGCTCGAGATGATTCATGTGCTCACCTCCGCTATAAATACAAAGACCTCCTACCCCCACCCCCCCTCCCCAATCGGTCTAACGTCGATAAATTCTGGCGGTCGAAAATCAAGGGTCGCGCCTTATGAACCGAAACATGATTGAGGGATTTTCGACGTCGTCGTCGTCCTCGTCATTTCTCACAAAAGCTCGAGAGGAGGCACAATGGCGCGGTTTACGGCATCGGAATCCGATGCGCGCGCGCGCGCGGGACTCCGTAAGCATCTTATACGCGCGCTCTCAAAGCAGCTTTTTGTACGAGAGACCTGCGGGCTACTTGAGCCGCGCGCAGAGTCTATTTAACTTCTCGAGTTTAAATCTCAAATTGGGGCTCTCTTCCTCCTTTGAGCGCGAAAGCTCTCGGTGTGCCGTTGAAAAAAAAAAATCATAATAATAATGACACGAGGACGAGAGCGCCTGGTATTTACGACGGGCTTTATTAATCTTTTCATCGGCTAATTGTTTGCTGTATAATCTGTCATGTAGGATGATGAAACGCTGCCAATCAATCACCCGCCCTCGCCGACCAGGAATTGGCTACATTACGTCCAACCAGACGTACCACCAGGCCCTTACCAGATTAGTCTTAAGTTCGTAAACAGCCGTGTAATGAGATAATAGTCCGGGGCCTGATTTGAGTGGCCCTGATAAGCGCGCGCAATCCTGACGGGCCGCTTCCTTACTGGCCTTTTTCTGCCTCTTTCCCAGGCCTAATTTTAATTTAATCAATGGGGCCCTCTTAAGCTTTATTTCGAATTTAAGCTTTGCTTCCGCTTATCGCGTCGGATTTGACTTTGCGTTAAACTTTGATGGATATTGTTTGAGGTGATTGCCGGTGGTTAATACGGATTGCGATGTACATGCATGTGCTTTTACGAAATTAAAAGTCAATATTTTCAATGTGCAAAATTAATTTTAATGAATTTCTGAATTTCGACCGAAGCGTTTCGTCGAAAATAAACGTAAACATTGTAAATTTCGAAATCCGGACAAACTGCGTGAATGTTTGATCGAGCTCTCCCCGATAAATATTTTATCAATAAATTTACGTATACAAAACGACCGCGATAAAATATACGAGTTGAAATTGGTCAGTTTTTCGGTGGAGGGGAAAAAAAAGGAGTGCGTATTACTCCCAGTGTCTTTGAAAGGCATCCGGATTCAGTTGATAAATTGGCCGCACCACTTCCTATTAATCAGTTCTTGAAAAGCGGCTACAAAGAGATGGCTCGATTATGGGCTCGGGCGTGCAGAAACAGGAGGCGAAGCGCCGGGGCCGACCGTCCAGTGAATTAGGAATGCCCCCGATATAAAGCTCGCGCGCGCTCTCGAAGCCCCGCTCTTTATTTATAGGGACATCTCTCTTTTTTTCCCTGCTCTCTCTCGCTCTCTCTCTCTCTCTCTCCGGCGATACGCCAGACTGGCTTTCAGGGCAGGTGCAGTGGCGGCGAACCCTTTTACCGAAATTACAGGCCTTCGCCTCGTCTTCTTTCTCTCTCTCTCTCTCTTCCTCTCTCTCTCTCTCTCCTCTCGCGCAAGAGTAACGATACGTGCATAACGCGAGATAGTGAAATAGGAGGGGGGGGTGAGTTTCCCTGGGGAGAAAGCAATTTAACGACACCGCGATACGTGACTTTTTCTTCGCGTACATATACACACGGTGGGGTGGCTTCGGGGCTAGGCAAAGCTCGGGCACGAAAAAAAAAAAAACCGGGCTCTCTCTCGTATCGCTTTTATTTTCTTGTTACTTTTATGACTCTCGGCTTGATTGCCTTTGGGAAGGTGGAAGCTGTGTTTATGAGTTTTATTTTAAGGGAGCTGCTTTTATGAGACGCCGACTTTCCGGTCTGCCTTCGCTCTCTGCGGGCTCTTTTTTTTTTTTTTTGCCTCGATAGAAATTAGGAAAAAAGTTTGGGGGAAAATCAGGGCATTCAGGGGCTTTTGCAAGTCACGGAAGTGGAACAGCCGCGTAATGCGTTTTATGAAGCTTTTAGGCAAGTGAAAATCGTTAACTCACTCTATTTTCGGGGAATGAACTTTGTTTATCGGAGGTGTGTGCCGATCCACTTTGTTGTTTATCAAATTTTACGAGTTTCCCGATCGACGCGACGTAAAAAACTTTTCAGCGGCTTTAAATCGTCGTCGCGCGGCGAGTAAAGAATTTACTTATCATCTCCGCCGGCACTTTTTTTTCCTTTAGAAACGAGTCTCCAGATGCCACTAACTCGCGAAAGGGAAAGCCCGGAGTAAAAAATTTTAAACCCGCAACTCCGCCGCCCGCGAAACCATCTCCCGCGAATAGTAAATCCCCTTATTACAAAGATCCACTCCCGATTCAAATTACCCACTAAAGCAGAAAAACTAACCCCCCCGGCTTAAAGTCCACCCTTGAAAGCAGCTCTCTCGGCTTCCAGACAATATATAACGAAGTTTAAAGGTCCTTCCAATTACGCGCGCGCGCGGCTCTTTGCATCCGGGAAAATTTACGATCCGACTTTCCCGATGCTTAATTACTCGCGCGTGGCACTAATGACTCAATGCGTCGGCTTTTCCAGGAGGCGGCCTTTGACTCCGCGCCGTCCGCTAATGGGCTCGAGGTTTCATTGTTGCGCGCGGATCTCCGCGCGGCTGTTTCGTAACGCGAAGAGCAAACACGACCCGGTTCGGAGCTCCTTCGCGTGGATTCGAGGCGAGTCAACAATCAGGGATTTGGGCCCCAATATTTTAATTGCGTCCGTGTGTTTTTCTTTGCCGGAGATTGCAGGAGTTGTACACCAGATGTCAGCGTTTCGGGCACTACGTGACTGGAAAGATTTATTCTCGCGGCTTGTTAGTCGGTTTTCCTTTGCTTTGTGGGTTATCGCATTGTAAGTTAGATGCTTTGGAGGAGCAGTTCGAGGCAGGTTGCTGCCGATGTAAGTGGGGATAGTTTTGAAAGCGTAAACGGAGCCTGCTTTAGACATTTTTACGATCTTTAAATGTGGAATGTAGCTTAACCTCAAAACGCTTCGAGATTTACGAGTTATAAGTTATTTATTAAATAAGCAGCTTTAACCTTTTTTTCTTTTAATTACTTCATTGACGAATAAGGCCTTTTTTAAAATAAAATATTAAGTGGCTATGAATGTTTAATGCTTCTATTTTTGCCACTTAATAAGTGGTTAACATTTTTATTTTCATTATACACTGACCGAATGCTATTTTTAGACATAATTTCATCGAGTCCGCTCGTAAACGAGTTTTTAATCGTTTACAAAAGCCGTATTAACGTACCGCAGAATCTTCTTATCCCCGTTTTAACGCTTTATTACAGCCGTGCATCCAGCATAAATTCTCAAGTATGACTGATAGTGACATATATAAATCATTTCCAGTCCAGCAGGATGAAGCCCATCACTCGGCAGCCCATTCTTTTCCTCCGCGGATCGTAACGCTAATCGTCATTAATGTAAACGACGGTGCCGACGCGGAAGGGAAAATAAACACGAGTGCGAGAGCGCGTAATAGATCGGCGTGTTTATTCGAAGGCACTGTTAAAACGTGCCGCGAGTCGGCCCGTCGAGTCTCTGAAGTATATCGTGGCCTTTGAAGCTGCCGCCGCGGTAAATGAATCTCGATGAAACGACGCCCGAGAATCGATTGGAAAAGCTTCGATCCGCTTTTTTTTTGTGAAAACCGCCGTTTAGCGGCGAGTCGAATCTTCCTTTTCGGGGGAAGGATCCCGGGTGGGAATCTCTTCCTTTTCTGGCTGCGACGAAGCTTTATGGGATTAAGAGGAAGAAAGTTCCTTTGGAGGAATTCGAGGAGTTTTTTTGCGCCGCGAGTTGTGCTTGGCTTTAAGGAAAATGGTGATCTTTGGAATTGAAGAAAAGATTAGGTGAAAAAATGAGATTGCCCTTAAAAAATATTGTTACGGCGTTTATCTACTCGTTTCTAATTTAGAAATCTCCCTTTCCATTGTGGAAAAAAAAAATTATTCCAAGGACACATTATGCAGAATAAATACTCGACATTCCCTTTATAAAAATGCAAGATAACGTCGTCTTATCTAACTTATAAACATTTTGAAAAGTGAAACGAGTCGAAACAAAAGTCTCGGGGCCGGAAACCGTATCAGAAGTAAACGAAATTCACACTACATAATTTAGCCTTCGACGGTGTGTAAGTATATATCGAAAGCGATAAATAACCGGAGCAACGAATAGCGCGAAATCCGATCCCCGATCGCAAAAGTCTGGACTTTACAGGCGAGTAATTGGTGAAATATGGACAAATAAGGCAAGGGCCGGGAGTATAAATTTCTTCGGAATCTGATTCCTCGCGACCCTAAGGGTCACCGATCGACTCGTATTTTTTCATTTCCGTTAATGTTATCGAGCCGCCCGCGCGCGTTTATTTGCATCATATCTACCCCCCGCGTCGATGTTCCTCAAGCGCCATATTGCGCCGGAAAAAAGAAAATAAGGTGTGCGTTCGGGGGACTCGGGCGACATTTATCTGCCATTTAATTAGGGGGGGGATTCCTATCTTATCTGGGGACAATAAAGCGGGTTTCTCGGGCTCCTTATTTGTGGAAAATATAACGTTTTCCCGCGGCGGCGGCGGCGGCGGCCCCGTCATAAATTCGGCGGGCGTATCTGAGCCACGGGCTTCCGCGCGTCTCCGCGCTAATTTCATTATATCTGGAAATTAAGCCGCCGCGCTGTATAATAATGATTTCTCGACGAAAACACGAGACGCCAGAATAGAAATGTATCGCTTATCTGCCAGGGAGATTTAGGAGTCGCGATCGCGATAACGCGCTCGGGATTTTAATTACGCTTTTGATTCATTCGCTTTGTTTAAAGGCTGAATTGTGCCCGACGTATTTTATAATGAATATAATTTTTGAGGCTAAGTTAAAATTCACGCTTGTACTCGAATAAAGTTATGGCCGCTAATCTCGGAGCTGAAAATTTAGCTTACTCAGCTAAAAAGTTTTCTTAATAATTTCGCCTCCGTTCCGAGTATTAAATAACTTTATATTCTTGTCGGCCGGGAGCAACTTCTCGAGTTAAAAATGAGAGCGGATAATCGGTACGGCTTAAAAGTTCCTATATTTATTCCCTGTTCAGGCGCACACTCGCCGATTTTCCGGGCGGCTTTTCGCGCATAATCCACCTTTGAAAAATATATAACTCAGCCGCCAGGCGCGGCGGCCCTCTCCTCGAACTTCCGTCCCGTTCGACGATAAATCGAAAATTGCCGTCTCCAGGCCGCAATCTTTTCGGAAAAGCGAGCAATAAATTCATTGTCGGCTGCTTTTATCGACTCCTCTCCGTATTTTGACGCTCGGCGCAGGGCTATCGGCGGGGCTCGATGGAATTCGCCTCCTCTCTCTCTCTGCATTCGTATTCCCCGTCTGTCTCCCATTGTCTCGGGGAAAAGTTTTTTGCCCCTCTCTCTCTCCCCCTTTTCGGGAGGAAGTGCTGCTTTGAGCTTCCGCCTCCGCCCCGCGTGTGAAATGAAATGTAAAACTAGAGAGGGGGGAGGGAGAGGCAGTCTCTCTTCCTCCCGTATCTGGGATAAGGGTTACGCTCTCGGGATTGGGACATTTATTTCGCGCGCGTTCGCAGGGAGAGAGGCCTCTCCGTGACGAAAAAAAAAAGGCGAGCGGGAGGGGGCCGCTCGCTTGATTTCCTCCGAGTCGGCAATTTTTCCGGCCGCGAGCTGCTGCGTGCAGGCCCTCGTAACGCATGCAGTCGGGAGAAAAATTTCGAATCAAGAAAACGATGCGTCACCGGGCGACGTCTTCCCCACTGATACCGCGAATCATTCTTCTTCTTAAGAGACTCGAGATTAGGGATTATCGATATCGGGATGTTTTATATAAAGTATTATAGGCTCGGGGTATCATTTATTTTCGGGAGGATCGCCGATGGGATGTACGCATTTTTCAGAGAAATATAATATCCGCAGGGACTTTTTAATATTCAAACGTCGTTCAATATTTCTCGAATAGAAAGAACGCGAAATTTAAACCGCAGTATCTATTTTGTAAAAATTGCGATATAAAAATTGAAATGTCGATGAGAACGTTTCCATTACTTTATCCGAATTTCCCGATCTTGGGCAGATTGAGATTAGTAATAAAACCCCTTAAGCCCCGTCCAGGAACGGCGCGCCCAAGTAAAGCACTTTCCCCCGCTATCGGCTAAAAATCTCCTCGATAAGTCCGTTAAAACGCTCTCTCCTCTCGGCGAGCAGGCAAAAGGCCAAGTAACGAAAGACAGCCTCGAGAGCAACTCCAACACAGCGCCGAAAACTCCCGAGCAAACACAGGCTCGGAAGCTCCTCGGAAAAAAAAGCTCGCCCAACGCGGCTCAGCGCGAAATTACACGCCGCTACATAAAGACACAACAGGCCTCTGTTTACTTTCACTCGCGGACGTGAAATGCATAAGGGGCAAAGTTCTTAATTGAGGGATCGCTTATCGTCGCGGCATCTCTGTATATTCGCAGGAGGGCCGCCCTCTCGTAATCGAGAAAGTTTCCTCCCTCGAGGACGCACGCACTGCTCTCTCTCTCTCTCTCTCTCTTTCTGTACAGGCAATTCGGCTATCGGAATTCGATCAAATCCTCTCTCTCTCTCTCTCTCTTGCAGCCCGACGGAGAGAGGATCGAAATCTTCCAGCTCGCGTGACACGTCGCCGAGTTTGCTCGAGCTTCGCACTCGAGAGCCGCCCCCTTCTTTGCTCGGTACACAAGGCGAATCTTATTTTCCGAGGTCCATTGTGAAGCGGTGCGTGCCGGGGGATTGGGGACGAAATTCGGCGGCGGCGGCGGCGGCGGCGGGTGGCGCGAAAAGTAATATCGGGACCAGGGCCTTTTGATTGATTGATTTTATGATTCATGCCCCTCTCGGAATTCGATTGCCGGTAATTCCGTTGCGCGAGTATTGATTTTCGAGACTGACGAATTTAGCGCCTGTCGGCGCAGTCGGATCGAGTTAAGCGTTGACTCTTTTGCAAAATTATGCCGGCCCCTCGCGCGCTATTAAATCTGTACTCAATTTTCACTGCGAATGTTGCGGAAAGTTGCGGCTGGTTATTTATTTACGGGCGGTAATTACACCGAACGTGCTTTCGCGCATGTTTCCGTATTATTATTGACAAAACTGTATAACTTGCTGAAAATTGTGGTCTACAAACTTTAAAAGCTTAGTCCTATAATTTCCAATAATTACAAGTTTTTTTTTTTTTAAAAGAGTATCTGAAGTTTTCTTCCGGCCCGGGGAAATTATATTTTGAAAAAGTAAAATATAATTTTTCTCGGCAAAGTACCGTATTTCGTTCGGCGAAAACAAGCGTAAAAAGTTAATTAGAATGGGGCAAACGCAAAAAAGAGCATACGCGCTCGCCGAGTTCAAGGTGTATGAAAAAGTGCTTTTGCAATTTGAACGAGAAGCCATCGATTTTAGTTACTCCGAGCAACGAGCAGAGCGAGAGCGAGCGAATGGATAGCGGCAATACGCAGGGCTTAATTGCCTGGCTTTCTCGGATTTTTCTCAATTAACAGGAGAAAATCCGCGGGGATTCGAAGAAGCCGGGTCCCGGAATATCCGTCGAGAATTCATAACAGTCGGGTAATTCGCGTTCCGAGATGAAATAGAGCTGTTCGAAACACTTTGCGCCGCAAACGAGCCGGATAAATTAACGAGGAAAATTAAAGGCTCGTCCCGACCAATATGTATACTCTCCGCCGGCTCGATTTACCGAGCAACTTGCTTTATGCATTGTCGGGGAGAGAGAGAGAGAAAGGGAGGGAGCAGCCCAGGAGGGAGTCGAACGTGTCTCGTGGAGCGGCGAAGGGCCGATCCTCGGGCTTGGCTCTGCCAACAAAGCCTAACTAACGTAAATAAGACGTCGGGGAGGAAGGTAGAGAGATGGGTAGACACGGAATGACGAGGAAGAAAAGTCAGAGACGCGAGTGGAATATCAGCTGCTTTCTTCCCCTTCCCCCCTGCAAAATTGTCGATTCCGAGCGATGCCTCGCTCTGCGACAAGTAATTAAATGTTCCGAGCCGCGCACGAAAAATGCCTGCTCGAGCGTAAAGGAGGAGCGACGTTTTTGACAAAGGCGCCTAGTGGCATTATTTGCTCGGGTGTAAAATTCAGCTGGATTTTCGCGTTATATTTTTAGAATTCCTTGCAAATTCGAACGGAGTAGCATTATTTTTGCTCAAACGGTTATATAAATTGTTTTAAAACGTTGACAGTATCGACGCGTATGTTTTTAACTTTGGAAAATAAATTTTAGCTACCGTAAATCAGTTCCGTATATCCGCGCGTTAATTAACGACCTTTTAGTTCGGCGTGTTTTTGCGGCTCTAGAATTACAGAACTTTGTGTCAGGCCTTTAAAAAAAAAAACCTGTAAAACAATACAATCGCACTAATTGGCCCGACTCCATCATCGTTCCACTAATTTTTACGCGCCATCGGGCACTTTGCATCAAAGCGACAAAAACAAACAACTCAAAAAATTAAACAAGCCGCGCTGCCGAACGAAAATAACATCGCTCTTAATTCAATTGCCGCTCTGCGGCACACGTATCGCTAAACAAAACGCGGCACTGCACGACAGGAGCAATTAATAGTCAATCTAAATTAGAGCGATTCAGATGATTCCGAAGGCGGGGAAAGTCGGCGTGTTGGGCTCCCTCGGCCAATTACGGCTTTTCCTCCTCGGCAAGATGACGCTCTTTCCCTTCTTCTCTCGTCCCTCGCGTTGGCCCCTTTGCCGGGCGAGCCTCGAGAGCGGAGAGCGCCGGAGAAGCGATGAATTTGCGAGTTTTTTCGCTCTCTCTCTCTCTCTCTCTCTCTCTCTCTCTCCCTGCGAAAGGGGAGCGCGGCGCCGCCCGGCTAAACGAAGGCGAGTGTCTTAAAAATCTTTTATCGCTCGCTCGACTGAGGGCCGAAGAGTGTCGAGCCTCCCGGCGAAGGGGCTCCACTTAATTTTCCTTGCCTCTTTCTTATCTTTGACGTTCGAGGGCGCAAAGACGCGGGCACACCTGTTTTTATAAGTTGCCGGGAAATGAGCGAGCCGTGCGACGCGCCAAGTGTCACGGGCCTTTGTCGCGTCTGGCGGGGCAAAGCTCGCGCTGTTATATCGAACGATATACTCTCCAATTATTTTGCGCTCTTTATCGGCATTTATTTTTAAAAACCTACGTTTGTGATTTTGAAAGAAGCATTTTTTTTTTTTTTTATTTAAAAGTCATCCGTGCGCCAATTTTAATATTTTTTTGGATTTCAATGAAAAATAAAAATTCTGTTTGCTTATAAAATATACATACATATATATTTTTACACGTAGACGAATATAACAATAAAATTTAAATTCAATTTAAAAAGTTTTGCCGATATTAAAGAGGTATATAGTACGTTTCTTTTTCGCGCACAACGTTATACCGCTGTGTCAATACTGCAGTATCGATTTTCTTCTTTTACTTCAATTTTTTGCGAACTTTTATAAAGCAAAAGTTATTTCAAACAGCGGGCAGAAAGTTTAAATTGCAACAATTTCTTTTATTACAGTTGATAGGGCAAAATAGGGGGGGGGGGGGCATTAATACAAACAGTTATTATCCCCGTAAAATCCATACTGACGCATCATTAGATCTCCCGAGCCCGATATGTAAATCCGCGCTGTGTATCGACACAATAATCGAAGGGGAAATAATTACGAAAGTACGGCATATAATGCCGGCATCATTTTTCGCACAAGCATTCACGACGGATTTTCCCGTCGATTTGACAGGCAAATTGCTCGGCGGGGGGAGAAGCACGAATGAATACACCCGTAGCCACGATAAATCTCCTTATGTACTCTCTGCTTTTGCCCCTCCCAGTCATACGCGATAAGTCCCTAATGAGGGAATCCGCCGAATTCGCCGGATCGAAGCTCTCCGCGCGCCGATGCCCGAAGGCGCAATAAAAACGACTTGCCCCGCCGCGATCGGAGCCGAGCAATTTGCATGAATTACGCGCGAGCTCTCCTTTACCGCTTCCTGTTTTACGTGCGAGAAAATTTTCGCGGGTATTATAACCGTTCCGCTTTCTTTATTGGAACCATACAGAATAAATATTGGAGGAGAGAGAGAGAGAGGGAATTTCGGAGAGGAAAATCCCCGAATGTATGTTTTATCGCGGATTTTTTTTCCTATTGCCGGCGGGGAAATATTAAAGTTGCGCGCGCGCGAGAGAGAGAGTCTTATTGAATTTAATAAGTTCCGCTGTACGCGTATGTAAAGTGGCTTTTGCGTTATTGTAAGTTAAAATCAATATTTGATAAAAGCTTTGTGCAGTTCGACTATGGTAAGTACGGCATAAAAGTCGGAGAAATGAGAGGCAATATTTCTTGCCGCCAAATCCCCGTCGATAATAAAATTTACGGCGCCGGGGCTCGGAGGTATAAACATTTCCTAAAAAATTTATTAAAAAGGTAGCTGCTAAAAGCGCTCGCTCCGCCCGGAAGATAGGCGCATTAGAAGCCAATCAATGTGGGAAAAGTATTCGAGATTTTTTTGTGCAAATATCAAAAATATGCAAAAAATAGGCAATTGTAATAAAAGATGTACAGATTGTTTGTACTTATGTTTTCTAATTCTTCTTACATGTTTCTTTTTATAAATCTACATAGCTTTTGATCTCTATAATCTATTTATGTTGCTGATTTGTAAATTACTTGGTTCTTCTATTTTTGGAGCTAAATTAGAATACTCGAAAGTCGAATTTTGCAAAACCGCTAAAGGTGGCAATATCATAGCTAAAAAGCGTGTTAAAGGAGCAGCAGTTAATAGAGTCTGGTCTCCCCCGAAACATCATCAGGCCGAAATAAACCGAGCGGCGGGCGTGTTTCATTGCGTTTAATCAAGAAAATTCGAGCCGCGCTCGGCAGAAGAAGGCGGCAGCAACGACTCGCAAAGCCATCTAATCGAGCCGCCGCGAGGAAATCGCGCTTCGACGAGTTCGCAAGCAATTAGGCAAGTTTCGGGGCGGCTCAGGCGTGAGCGCGCGCGCGCGCGCGTCGCTTTCCGGGCTCGTGGGTTGCGCGACAAGCCGGAAACCGGCTGTTTATGAATTTCGGCCCGACAGACGGAGCCGTTTAAGGGCGCCGGAGTGCAAGTACAGGGCCAAGGTGAATCAAAGTTGTTTGCGTCGCAGCGCGTTAACCGGACCCTCCTCCCTTCGACGAGGCGCCGGGGACTTTGCTAATTAGGGACGCCCGGCTTTGACACTTTTCCGCTGAGTTTTCTTATTCTGCTTATCGATTTCGGGATTGGAGAGGAGGGGGGGACTTAGCGGCGAGGCGACGGGATTGGAACGACACCGAGAAATCGTGACGCGGGAGATAAAAGTTGTTTAATAAAAGATGCTGCACTCATAAAGCTGTCGTGCCTTTTTGGGTTAAGTTTTCCTTTTCAACATAATACAGCTATTTTTAGTCTGAGGAAACTCGTTGACGTCTAATGAATAATAGAATATTGCAGCAGTGCGTATAGTATTTTATTAAAATTTTTAATACAATTTTTGTGAAATTTACTGCACGGATTATAAAATTCCTTTTTCGGGGATTAACGAGCTGTAGTTGCATTTTTAACGATATAGTAACTCTTTTTCTTGTTTTTTCATACGATATTTCAAAGAAAAATATCTGTGCTCATGTTTTATGATATATATTTTGTAGATAAAAAAAAAAATAATATTTTGAAAACATACCTTGATTTGTTGTGCAGTTGAATTTTCTCAATTTATATTTATCTAATTTCCATTATTTTATACCAATATTAATGCATGCTTATTAATAAAAATATTTATATTTAAAAGGGTCCCTTTTCACTACTATAAAATCTAAAAACTAATTAAATCTAACACATTTTTGCAGAATCAATGTAATTAAAATGGAATAAATAATGACCGACAAGTACAACGTGAAAATCCAGATAAAGGCACACGACAGTGCTTGATTTACGAAACATTAGCTCAGCAAAGCGAAACTAAAATTTCACAATTCAATCGCACTGAGCACTTAAACGTCGTCGCCCCATATATATCTCCTTATCTAAGCCGCGATGACGTGTTCCTGCATTATACGAGAGCGCTCGAATTTACTTTGGGAAAATTTACGGCGCGCAAATTCAACATCAATTCGCGCTCTCGCACGTACGTCCCCCGCGCGTCGAGGCTCCGTCGCGCGCGCGGGGGGAAAAAGTGTGAGAGCGCGTTTCCCTGGCGACAAAGTCTGCGCAGCCGAAAAACGTATCAAATTTAGTTCTCGCCCCAACGCGATTCGATTGGCCACCCCGCAGCCGAAAGCATCTTTCGCGCATAACAAGCGGAGAGAGAGAGAGAGCTGCTCCCAGGTCAATACCCAGTGGAAATCGAGACTTTCTTCACCGAAAAGTCGGGGGGAGAGGACACGGGAGAAAATTTCCGCCGGGGCTCCTCTGGCATTGTTTCGCGTATACGCCGCAAATAAGGAAGACGGAGCGGAGCTGGCTCGGGGATGCTCGAAATTCCTGGGGAGAGAGGAGAGTATAAATTCTCGAAATAAATTTTAGCGCAAGGAGTTTGCGCAGTTACTCGGATAGTTCTTTCGGCGTGCGGGGGAGGGGGGGGGGGGGGGGGTGGATTTTGTGGGAGCCCTGGGAGAACTATTCGTTTGACTTGTGAATTTACGGAAGCGCGGGGATAAATTGTGCGGGAACGCCGAGATCTTTGCATGGAAACAAGGAGCCATCGCTTTCCTCTGCTGCGTTTCTTCTTTTTTAAAGAGAATTATCATGTCTTTTTCTTTTTTGACTCTTGATTTAGCGATCTTTGTCGAAAAGAAATTTATAAAACGTTGAATAAATCTTGCCTTCATCCCGTATGGATAAAGATTTACTATGCAGCTTCGAGAAACTGCGGCAATTTATTTTAAAATCGATCAAAGTTTTATTTCCTCTATATACGCTTTGAATAAAAGACAGTCCTATAAAATTTATCTAAATAGAATTTCAAAGAGTCGCGGATAAATCTAAATCAAAGGAGACTTCAAACTCGAGACGACTCGCGCTCTCGCTTTCCCGCGGCGTGTTCCGCGAAAATCGAATCCGACTCTCGAAAGTTTCGCTGAAATTCAAGCGGCAGAAAAAATGCCCCGACAACTCTCCGTCCGTTTCTCGGTATACGCAAATCCGCAATTCACTTAAGCGATTTAGCGGGAATCCGGACGATTAGGCCGAGTGTCGCGCGCGCGCTCGATCGAAAATATCTTATTTCGCTCGGGAAAGTTTTCGAGCAGAGTCGTATAATTCAGCGAGTGCCCGTTTACGCCGGACGAGCGGAAAAAAGGAGAGCGGGCGCGCGTCTTAAAGCGGCGCCGGCGCCCATTGAACAAAAGCGAAGAGCAGCAGCAGCAGCCCCTTCACGGGGGGGCCTCGAGGGTAAGAAGGCATATAGGAAGCTGCGTAAATCGAGCGCGGGCACAAACTCAATTCCAGACCGGTAATGCGGCCTTCCGCTTTAAAGGGGCTTCTCTTTCTCTCTCTTGCTCGCCGTCTCTCCCTCTCTCTCTCTTTATATCCGCGGCTGCACGGCGCGTTTTATACTCTGCAGAGAAAAATGCTCTCTCGGAGAGGCGTGCGGTAATTTTCGAGCGCGCTCGTTTTTCCGGGAGAGCAAAGAGAGAGAGAGAGAGAGAGAGAGAGACGGCAGGATCGAATGGGGAAAAACGCGCGGACGGACCTGGAAATTTCAGATCGCCGCCGCGGCTGAAACACTCCTGTCGTGCGTAGCTATAATTTAGCCGATGGAATGCGGCGCCGCTGTTTTTTTTCTCTCTCCGCTGCCGTGATTCTGGATGTTAGCTATAAAACGCAGCGGTTCCGCGCGCGGATTTTTTCCTTGCCCGAACATTTTCGTACACTGCGCCGCTCTTTCTCTCTCTCTCTCTCTCTCTCTGTTGCCGCGGGGTTGGGCTCGAAAACAAAAATTTTTAACGATTTAACGCCGCCGCCGTGTATTTGCGCAATGCTTCGACAGCGTTTTCGCTTTTAAATATTAAAATTCAATATAACCGGCAGCCCCCGCCGGTGCTCCGCGCCGCGTCTCGCGTTAAATTAATCCGAATTTTCGCCGAAAATGAAAACGCTGATGCAGAATTGATGTGTTTACGCGGAAACACTGTGCGTTATGGACCGGGCTGTAAAGCTCATGCTTTTATGAAATACATCTGCATGCATAATATATTTTAAGGCTCTTTTTCTTTGCAAATAGCGAGTTCCCTGGATCAAAAAACTGGCGGGGCTTAGCTCATTCTTTTCGACCGCAGTCGTACAATTATGGCGAAAGGAGCCGCCCTGAATAATGTAGCTGATTTTTCCGGTACAACATAGAAATTCCTTAAAACAACTGGAGTGAAAGAAAAATTGATTCACTATATACTTTTCGCGCGCTATTAACCTTACGTCCAATATAGCCTTAAAGAACGTTTAGCACCGAAAATTATACGAGGACGTCGTGACATCGCGCCGCGACTCTCTGTTTACATCCCGGGGGGGGGTTGACTTTTCGCGCCTTGCCCGCAGTTTCATAAAAGAAAAACGCTCGAGTAAGAGAGTCGCGCGCGCGGCGAGAGCGTCAGCGGCCTGACTGCATAATCCGCATATTTTAATACATATTGGTAGGCCTCCCGCTCTCTCGCCCACCTTCCAAGTCGTGTGAAATGCAAAGCAATATATGCGCAAAAGGGTAGGAGAGACCGAGCAGCTTGCGAGCTGTCGACGGCGTGTACAAGCGCCTACACGCCCGTTTAAAGCTCGAGTCCCGGCGTGGCGCAGCTCGAGCGGAAGGCCAATTCGGCTGGCTGTCGCTGTGGGGTGACTACTAGCCAGCCCAAGCCTGAAACCGGCACGAAATTAACTGTCAATCTCAATTTCTCCCCCGCTTCAAGGTCCGCCCGACTCTCACTCACTCTCTCTCTCTCTGCGCGCTGCGAACTTTACGCATCGGAACGCGAGAGCGGCTCTTTCGCGAGAGGGGATGTCAATTAGGCATAAATCAGGGCGCGGCGATGTCGCGCGATAACTCCTAATCGTCGGCCCGCGGAACGCTCGCACAGCTCCTGCGCTTTTCGCGCGCGACGGCTATTACCCTCCCCCCCAAGCTGCGAGAGAATAAAAAACAATAACCGACGGTATGCGTGACGTGAAGGGCTTTCGATTGAGTTGCCGGGCAGATTGAAAGGCGATTTTTTCATCGAAAATCGGACTTTTACGTTTATGGAAGACATTTGGTTTTCAATGAAACGCATAATAATGACTGTTACAGTCCGTTCAAAGGAAGTGAGTAAAAAGACAAATATATTGCAATTTTTATTAGACCAATCGAGCAAAGCGCTTAGAGACTCTTGTAATTTGATTTCGCGCTCCATTGTATTAAAGGTTGAAATAATAACGCACCTAAGTGGGAGCCCCCAGGCGAAGAGAGCCGACGGTCCTATGCGAATTCTTTCTTTTATTTTTAATTGCGAGGGTTTTTAAGCGACCCCCACGGTCCATTCGAGAGCCCTCTGCTTTTTTAAAGCGCGTAATTCTATTAACAAGAGAGACAGAGAGAGAGAGAGAGAGAGATTGGAGTATAATTTTCGGTCCCGCTAATAGCCCTCGTTCCAAAGCGAAGAATACTCTTACACGGGAGAGCGAAAAATAATCAAGTTCCCCCCGTCGGCGATCCGTCAAAATCGCCCAAATGTACGTTTCAATAAAATTCCGAGGAACTCGTTCCGTCAGGCTTAGGGAGCCGCGGTAAAGTAATGGATATATATGCAACGGCAGAAGAACACCGCGGGCGAATGCAGGCGCGAGAGAGCCCACATGCTACTCTCCGCCTCTTTAAATAATAAAGGAAACGCGATCCATCTTGTACGCGCTTTTCAAGTGCGGACTGCTTAACGGCCGATCCATCATTTTTTTTCGTTTTTTCTTTCTGCGCAAATGGGCCGGAAGCCGAGGATCGCTTCTCGGGAAACGGGCTCTTTTCGATTTAGGAGAGTGCCGCGATTTTCGGAACGACGACGTTTCAATTTTTTAAGTACTGTATGGAAAGAAACGACAATTGCGGTCGTTGGAGTAATGAGGTTTTCTGCGTAGCCGCGAAGATTGACAGTTCCGATTGAATAATTTACTGTTTAAGCGGAGAGCATAAGCTTTAATTTTCGAAAACGTTCGACATTTAACGGATTTAATTGAAAATTGACTATAGTTACCGTTAATTTTTGTCCATAATTGCATTAGCAGCATAATATAACGCGGTAATAAATTTGATTTAACATCGATTCTAAAAGCTTAATCACCGCCGATTTACATAAATTAACCTTTAAATTGTTAACTTTCATAAAATAATTAATTATCTGAGCATAACAGTTATCTAAAATTCTATGCCACGAAAATGCATTCGCCATTAAAACCCGCCTGTTCGCCCAAGCCGGCGAAAGTAAAATTTCTCCCGCTTCGACAAAATCGTCCTCCCGAATTCCCAAGAAAGAAAAGAATTCCCCGATGATTCCGAGCAGCAGCCGTCAAAAGCGCCTGACATTCAATTACGGCACTTTTCGGGCCGTTCGCCCCGAAATAATTCACCGTCGGCGGGCTTCATGCGTCGCGCATTACGGCGCAAATGGACGGACGACGAGGAGGTGGTGGCGGCTGCGGCGACGATCGGGCTCTGTGCCGCCCCGCAATACGTCACAATATCCTGGCCGGCCGGAGGATGTACGGGGGGATATAATGCGTAATCCGCGAGCGTGCTTTACGAGCGAGTTTAGGCGGGAGGATATGCGAGCGCGCGCGACGAGACGCCGTATAACGCGGCTAACGAGCGTCCGCTCGGGGATATCATATCCTATATCCAAGGCGCCTGTTAAGGAGAGGGAGCTGCTGCTTTTTATTCCGCTGCGGCTGCTTTTTCTTTCTTTTTCTTTTTTTTGCGGGCACAATTATATGCCGAGAGAGAGAGAGAGAGAGAGCGAAATGACACACCGGGAAAATGCACGATGTTTATATGCATGAGGGATGCTGCGCTGCTTGTACTTCGTTAGAGGGGAGGGTTTACTGGAGGAGGATATGCTTTCGGATGCGAGAAGAATAACATGTCAAAATGGAAAGCCCCTTGAATGAAGAAGAATTGTTTCTTTTGTCCGAGCGGCGTTGTATACACGCTGTTATTAAAGGACTTTCCTTATTCGGAGCATTCGCCAAAAGTTGGTGCGTTCTAATTTTAGGTAGTTAGCTTTTTTTAATAACGATATATTTCGTCGAAAAAATTCAAAATTCTTATCGCGATGCAAGAAAAGTTTTACGATTTACAGGATAGATTCGAATAAAATTGTGAATTTAAGAAGTGCCCTGTCGTCTGCTTATCTGGATTACTTTCAGAAGATATCCCCGCCGAGCAAAAAGTATATAGCGAAAGAAAGATCCAGCATTCCGAGGAATTGTTCGCGTGTGCAGGCAACATTGAGATAAACAGATCGTAAAGCGGAAAGCCGGCAGAGGCCTCGTCGTAAAAGCGAAGGAGAGAGAGAGAGAGCGAGAAAAATGTCATGCACAATTCACGCCTCCGTGAATATTCCCGTTTAATACTCCTCTGTTCGCGCACATAACCAGTGGCGACCCCCATATATTTTCATGAACGATCGACGTCATTCGTTTTCCTTTCAAAAAGCGGCGGACGGGACTCTTTTCTCTATAGAAAACCGCAAAGGCAAGCGGCGGCGGCACAGAAATCCCGGCGAATCCTCTTTGCTGGAGACACGTCGCTCTCTTTGAAGGAGAGCGGAGAGAAGAAAAAAAAGGCGAAATCTTTGTCGTTGCGCCGCGCCGCGCGATCGATTTAATACTCGTCTCCGGTCTGTCCCGCCCCGCAAAAACTTTGGCCGAATGAGCGATTGCCTCCGCGTGATGTGCCGCGTGTGCCACCTTTTTTTTCTTTTTTTTCGAACCCTCACTTCGGGGCTGGGAAAGACGGTAATTCCGGGCGACGGATGGATCTCACGTTTCCTATACGTGACCTGTTAAAAACGAATTAAGCGCCTCGCTTTCCATAGCTCCGCTAACGCTTTGTTGCACTTTGGGAAAGCGCGCGTCGCTGCTTAAACAGCGACATTTGGTAGGCGCGGGAGTTCCTTTTTCAGATTTCAGTCGAATAATGGCGCAGGAATTCTTTCGAGTATTCGTTAGTCTGGGATATTAAATTACTTTAATGTAGTTCAAGTATTTGATAAAAAAAAAAGGCAACTGCGACGCCGGAAACTTCTTCCCTTAAACATCGAATAGAAGTATAAATTTAATTTTGTTAAAGTATAACGAAAGTTTATATAAAGAATGCACTAAACGACGTTTGCCGGCTATCAGATTTTCATCGGAGTCTCGATCGGCAGGCCAAATTTATCATCGCTTAATTACAAGCGGAACCGACAGCCGTTAATTCCGCAGCACACTATACATTTATCGGTGGCACTGCGCAAAGCCATATTTTTCCCCGTATCTATAATGTAACATACTCGAATGACTCACAGCCCCTCCGAAAATTTAAAGCAGCCTCTCTCTCTCAATCGAATCGCCATTAAAGATAGGTGAATCAGATTTCCTTCACGCATCCGCCGATTAACAGACAGCCCCGCGCGGAGTGCAGGAAGAGGGAGTCAGAAGCGAAAAGGCCAGACAGGCGCGCATCCATTTTCCTGGCCGGGGGCTCTTTTCATTATCTCTCTCTCTCTCTCTCTCTCTCTCTGTCTTCCTCGTCCGCGCGAGCTCGCACGCGCGCGATAAGCGCGCGCGCGCGGGGGGGAAAATTCGTGACGAATCGCCGGCTCCTCGGCTTTTCCCCGGGGGGGACTCCGAAGCCGCCCCGAGTTAATATTACCGCGTCGGGAAGTCGAAACCTTTCAAAGGCGAAGACGCGCGCGCGCGCCTTTTTCCACCGCGGGCCGTCCCCGGCCTTTGCCGCGAGCGCCGCGCGGCGTCACTTGCATTGTGCACCGTCGCACGCGACGCGCGATCGCAACAACTTTAATCGTTTATGATTATTATAATTTTTCCGCGTCCGCCGGGTTCCGAAGCAGGCCGCTGCCCTCTTATCGCGGCCCCGCGTTCCCCGTAAAACATTGTGAAAAATTGCTAAATCGCGTGTTGCGCGGTGCCGGCGCGTTTTCAATGCGAGCCCCTTAAACCGCGCCGCCACTCGACTAATTTGCGCGGGTTGTTATTACGAGCGATAATTCGAAAAGAGGGCCTGCACCGCGCGCGCGCGGCTTTTCGAGAAAACGCAGCCCCGGCGGGCGAATCGATCGCGGAAAAAAAAAATGAGAGTGGCGCCCGGAGCGGGAAAGAGTCACGTGCGCGTCTCTCTTTTCGATTCCCCATTAGAGAGAGCTCTGCGTGCAGCGCGCCCGGAGGGCTACGAGCGGTGCAAAGGGACGGGACAGACAGCAGCGAGCAGACAGGGAGGGAAGAGCGCATCCCGGCGGAGCAATATTATCGGGAAAACTCAGCCACCCCCCTCCCCCTTCCTGCGTCGATATATCAAAATTACTGGCGCGATGCACGGAGCGAGACCGAAGGGCCCGGGGTCCGACACCCCCCATTAAACTGGACGAGCCTGAGAGGAATGCTACGGGATAACTTTCGCTAACGTGATAAGGTGCGCGCGCTGGCGTTTCGCTAGCTAATGTGGTAATGAGATGAGTTCTGCGCTTGTCGTCGAGTTAAGAGACGCTTGACAATGCTTTCTCGTCGAATTGACGATGTTCCTTGGGGTGAAGTTTTAGCTTTTTTTCATTTAACTTTGAACTAAAGTCAATACGAGAAAGTTAAACGGTGAATTTGAGTGGCTTCCGAGTGACGTTAAAGTGAGAGGTAGAAATTTGACGTAAATATTTGATTTCTATTTTAAAAATTATATCTGGATAATCTAATTATGTATTGGTAAAATTAGTTGTCACAATCGGTGATAAGACTTTACTGCTGCGCACAAGAGTATAAGAACGTTGACACCTCTTTATAAAAGACCAAAGCACGATTGACTTTACATTATTCGTAAAGTAAAGCACCGACTAACTAGGTCGAAGCTCTAAAATCGGCCCCGGAAACTTCATCAAGCGGAAGAAATTATGCTTTCAAGAAACGCAGGACGAAACCCTCCCCCGACGGCTGTCAGAAAAATTCAGTCGGTAGGTGTGCATCCGTCGCCTTTGCTTCGGAATCGAATCGATCCGGGGCTCTTTCTCTCTCTTTCTCGCGTGTATCTGTTTGCGGAACTATCAAATATCCGAGGGTAGGGTATTTCGGCTCGAAAAACAAAGAGAGAAAATGAGGGGGCGCGCGCGACACCCGGGGACAAAGGGAGGCGCGAGCGAGCGAGCGAGTTTTTGTCTGGCAATCCTTGGGCGTGCCGGCATTGTTGCTGGAGCTTTAGTGTATCGGGAAAAGCAGGCGGCGGCTGTCGCGCTCGCCGCTGACAAGTGCCTGACGGCTTCGACGAATCAATCGATCGGGCCTTGTACCTATTGCTCCGCTGGCTCTCTCACAGCTGGGGCCCGGGCTAAGCGACTGCTGCTGCCTCTTAATCAGCGACTCGGATTTTCGGCTTTCCAGAGATGAGGTTGCGAGAATATCGAGGATCCAAGTGGGAGGGGAAGCCCCCTTTTTTTTTCGTTTGGGAATTCGAGAGTTTCGTCGAAGCGGAATTTTGAGCATTTAATTTTAAAGTTTATCGAGAGAGAGAACCTTCTGGTATGTTTTCGTACGTAACAGTTGAAAATCACTTCGGCGAGTTTCTCTACGTTATACGTAGCTGTAAAATAAGCACCGAGGTACAGCAAGCTTTAGCAACGAAGAGTATAAAAAAACATTTCACATACCTCATCGATAAATACCCCGGGCCTCTGGAAAAGGTAACAGATTGTGATTTCCGAGAGGGATATCTGACGGACGGAGAGGGCTTTTTCTTCATAAAGCAACACAACGCACAAGGTGCGAAGCTCGAGTCGGGAAAGAAGGCTCCTTACAAAGTAGAAAAAGATTGATGGGTCCGAGAGAGGCGCGGGGGCGAAACCTCCACCCCCGCGAGCCGGGAAAACGAGTGTCGGCGCGCTGAGCGATAAGTAATTTCATGACTAATTGAGAAATTTAATAAATTTCTCCGGCGA
Organism: Ormyrus pomaceus; assembly: GCA_900474385.1. Classification (NCBI taxonomy): domain Eukaryota; kingdom Metazoa; phylum Arthropoda; class Insecta; order Hymenoptera; family Ormyridae; genus Ormyrus; species Ormyrus pomaceus. The sequence continues at coordinate 51,060 of UCOM01000194.1, forward strand.
GGCTGCAGGCTGCTGCTCATCTCTAACGAGGGGAAAATTAATCGAGACTCGGGGCCGAAACTTAGCCCGGCGCGAGACTCGAGCTCCTTCTTTTCTTTTGCCGCTCGAGTGCGCACATAATTCTTGCGCGGAGAGCCGCGTAAATCAAGGCGAAAAAATTAAGATAGCGGACAGCGGTATTATCGAAGGCTCGCGGCCATGAATCAGAAACTTTTCTCTATCCTCGAGCCGGAGCTTTTCGCGCGCGCGGCCCTCGTATTTACGCCGGCGTTCTTTAATTTATTGGACTCCGGCAGGCGTGCTCGCGCATTTTAACGGGTAACAAAAAAAAAAAAAGAATGTATTGTTTACTCGACTTACTCTCCGGTTTATTTCCATTCGCCCGCGGAAAAAGAATGAAGCGCGGGTAATTTGTGCTTCCTGCGCTCAATAGAACGGAGAAGGACGTTCGCGTTATCGGACCGGGATTGTGCAAATTTAGTGGAGTATAAGGTTTTAGCGAAAATAAAGTGTTCTTTGTTTGTAGAACCGTGTTAGTATAAGGATATCGCTCGTTTTGTATATTTTCAGCGGTAAAAAATTGCAAAGACACGAACCTTTTTCTTAAAGACGCGTGCAGTGACAGCGACAAAAAGTGCGTAAAATAAGCGATACGTTTCCTTCCACAAAGCGTTACGAGCACTACGGGCTGCTCGCGGCCCTGATAACGTATAGTGCAACGTTATTACAGCGTTACTTAACAAAGATTGACAGAAAGCCAGCAGGAGGGCCGTAAAAGATGCACTCGTAATAAAAAGATAGCAAATAGGTATATCGGAGTAAATGGTGAGCTACAGCACCGGGGAGACTCAGTTTTCCTCTCCCCGAGTTCAGGGGGGGCAGCAGCAGAGCTGTAAGAGCTCACGTATAAGACGACGTCCCTGATTTATATCGGCGAATGCCCCGCGCGCGTCGACTTCGGGATTCCATTTTCCGTTTACGTTCGCTTTCCGGCGCGCCGCCGGCACCTTCGCCCCGGGAAAATTAGTCCCAGCCGCCCTCCGTACACCGAAATAATTGCGGGGGCGTCAATGTACACGAGGGGGGGGAGGGCGGACGCGCCTTTATCGCCGGGCGGAAACGACTTTACTTAGATATGATCCCGCAACGATTGCAAGGGAGGCGAGAGGAGTCATACGCAGAACACCGCCCCGGTCTGCGGTGTGCTTTTTATCAGCCGCGCGCTCGGGGAAATTTCCTTTGTGCTTCGCGGGGGCCGAGTCCCTGTTTTCTTCGGGGCTGCTTTCGTGGCTTTAATTGTCTTTTCTTTTGGGAAATGACGCTGTATTTTGCGGCTGTTTCGCGCAGTCTCTTGGGGCAGATTTATTGTATTTTATTAAATTAAACTTTGATCGAAAGTTATAGGCTTATTTTGCGTAAAAAAACTCTATTTTCAAACGATCTAAGTATTAACAAGAAAATTTAGTTCATTACTGGGTCGGGAAGGATATAGGAAAATTGCATTAAATCAAAGATCGATCAGGAATTCGAGGCCAACTCAATCACCGTCCGTAGTTGAATCGGCGCGTCGTTTTTTCCCCAAAAATTGGATTTTCGCTATTACACGCTCGCGAAAAAACGGCGCAACTCCATCCATCGCTTTTTCCGCGCCGACTGGTAATTAAACCGGATTCCGAGGGTAAGTCAATTTGCCAACTCGGCAATCGCAAAATTCGCGAAGCCCCAATTAATTAACGAGGGTTGCGCGCTCCTCGGCTCCTAAATAACGATTAACAGTAATCGAGACTTATTATAAACTCTCGAGGTGTCGTCGTCGTCGTCGTCGTCGTCCCTAAACTTTCGAGCGCCCGGCATAGTTCTCGGCATAATTCTTGTCGAGGGGGAGAGAATTACTTCTGCCTAGGCTTTTTCTCAGCTTCCACTACGAGTCCCTCGAGGTGCTCTCTCTCTCTCTCTCTCTCTCTCGGCTTTCCTTCCTTATTCCCGCGAGCCGCAAACGACTTGCGCCTCGACGATAATTAAGGGAATGACGATGATCTCGAGGAAAGCGAGAAGACGCCTCGTCCGAGGCTAATATCCGTATCATCTAGGTCATTTGTAAGGAAGAGAGGGAGAAAAAAAAAGGCAGCCGGACAAAGGAACCGTCGACGCTTTGAAGAGAACAAACGCGAGGGAGATGCTACGACTTGATTGCGGGTAAGAAAAGTTTTTCTAAGCTCTTCTCCGTATTCTTGCGTTACCGGCAGACGTAGATAGCCTGGTTAGGAATTATTGAAAAAGTTCCTCTTCCTTTCAGGTTCTTTTTAGGACGCGACGGAGATCGGCTGGATTACTCGTCAGGAATATTCCTATTCATCGAGACTCAATACGAAAAAAAAAAAAAAAAAACTGTAAATAACTTTAAAAAAGAAACAGAATAGAACGATTTAGGACAAGTTAAAGATTAAGCTCGCTTTCCTTCTTCAGGTCAAGTAGTATATAAAATTTGGCAAATGCAAGAGAAAAATCCTTCAAAGGTCGAAACTTTAAAAGGGCTTTTTTTTATCGCTATACACTTTTGAGAACTTTTTCGCCGCTTCGCACAAAGCTCGCAGGCTTTTTCTCGGCGCGCAAGATACAAAAGAAAGATGGACATCGGAGTGCATCGGAGAGGATCTTCACGACAATGGAGTTTCGTAAAAAGGGTTGCGAGTCACGAGCGTTTCAACCAAATGTTCAAAGAAGTGGTCGCTCGATGATTTGTTGCGGTCTTGACGTGTGCCAAAGAACCGACCGACCTCTTCGCTTTTGTGCGAGCTGGCCAGTTTTAGGACCCGCCTTCTTTCGTCATTGTAAAGGACGATCCTTTTTTTTTTTTGGAACGGAGATGCTCTCTTTCACGGTGAAACGTTAATTATTTGATCATTCTTTAATTTAATTTTTTTACTGTTCTTCTGCACGTCTGCCAGAAAAGGCGAATAATTCTCATGCAATCCGCAGTGAAAGTAAAACACTAAAATAATGGTCGACGAAGTTTAATTTAATTAGGAAAGAATAGCGTGGAGAATGTGGAAGTTTCTTAGCTGCAGCTTTTAAGCCCGGGATTAAGTCGGTTCTGTTACCGCGAGTTGCCGGAATTCGCAAGATTAATTACCCGGGCAGAGAGCGTCTCTCGCGGCAAAACAGAGACTCCTTATCTCCAACTTTCCAAAGGCGCTGTTTACAAAGCGCTTCTTAGCGCAGAAAATTGTCCTTTGTTAAGCGAACGAGCGGAGACGCATCGAATTCTTTTTCCCGACTCGATCCGCCACGGAATTCAGGAGGCCACGGCAAAAAATCCGTTTTCCCAGAGAGAATCCGCCGATTCCTCTGTCGGAGAAGGAATCTCGCGGAGTGGAGAGGAGAGAGAGAGCGGTGAGGGGGGGAAGTCGTAAAGTACGTTCGGCGAACGTTCGGGCGAAGGCTATTTTGAATTCAAGTCGACGGAGAGAGCCTCGCTCTCGGGATATATCGCCAAGATGATATAGCGCCGATCGACTGGGCCCCTCTGCCTATTTGCTATGGTAAACAAACGGCAGACGTGCATCCTAAACAATTGTCCGGAAGAATTCCGGATAAATTTTGAAGGAAGAGATTCGCCCCGCGTGCACTTGCTTGCGCCGGCTTTTCCGGCTCGGTGCGCGCGCCCACTCGCGGGGACTCGATTTCCGTACCTTATTATGGCTCTTAAGGGGACGTCCTCGTAAATATAAAGGGCTTTAAATGCGCTCTCCGGCTTTTCTCGAAAAATACTTGATCGATTCACAAAATTGGATGGGATTTTTCGTGGCGTTCGAGCTGTTAGATATCATTTAAGTTGAAACGTTCAAACTAAAAAATTTGATACTGATTTGACTTACCGTGTATAATGATGCTTAAAGATAATTTGCAAACACAAATGTCGAATTAAAAATTACGCCGTTTGACGCTCGAGTATACGTAACAACAATAAACGAGTAAGCCACAATTGGGTTACGCATTCGCTTGTTTACAAATTTAAATGCGCTTTATGGTCGCGGTGCTCTTGATATACGTTACAATCGTATGTTCTATGAAGCCACTTGAAATTAAATTGTACTAATCCGATCATCAATTTCGTCCCGCTTCCTATGCGTTTCCGATAGGAATTAGTTCGCTTAATGTAACAGTCTGCTGTAAACGAAATCCTTACCGGCATGTAATACCTTATACCAATCAGGGATGTATGTAGTTGGGATCGACATTGCAACTATACGCTGGAAAATTACCTGAAACAAAAAAGGAAGAATTCGTTAATTAAAATTGTTCTAATGAATGCAATAGTAATTCCTTAGTATCTAAAAGTCTCTAATTTATGCAGATAAACGCGTTTCAATTATCAAATAAAATTTAAATTATTTCAAGGGCTTCTCTCGCTCGATTAATCAACGGCTCCATTAGGATTCGGATTAATACGCCAAAATTCAACAAAAACTCCGTCGTCCCTCCGTCGGGCGAAGCAGCACGGCTCCCATAATTAATTTAGGCGTTTAATTAAAAAGTCCTTCCACGCGGCGCCTCCGCGGAATCTTCCGAACGGACCTTCGCGAGTCTTCCAGTTTTCCGAAACGGCGGGAGAGAGATCGCGCTCTCGAAAATTAAGCGAGCTTTCTCAGTCGCGCCGCGTGAGGCGCGTCAACCTAACGGTCAAAGCTCGCCTTAATTAAGAAGCGACCGCGCGCTGCAGGCCGGCGCGCAACGAGGTTAGCCGTCCTGAAAATTAAAGACAAAAAGAGACGGTAAAAAGATTCCCGGCGCGTAGAAAGTGGACGGGTGAGAAGATCGCGGCGGCGGCGGCGGCAACGGCTAACTCGCTTTGCCGCGAGAAGCGTAACCGCGCGGCCTCCCGTTGCGGAACGCCGGACTTAACGCGATTTCCGAGCGGCTCTCCGACTCGCTCGAATCTCGTTCGACGACCGAGGAGCCTTTGACCGGCCGCCCTCCCCTTTTCTTTCCCATTGATCTGTCGCGCGGAAAAATAGGTTTGTTAGGCACTAATTGCGCTCTCGGATATGCTAGAAGCGCCGCGTTAACCGTCGCCGATCTCGTTTGCCTGCGCTCGCGAATTTTATTATTATAGGAACGCAGAGTTGCCAATTCCGTCAAATTTTTCGTCCCGAATTCTAAATCAGAATTATTTTTTTCACCGAATTCGCGAGTCTAAAAGTACACTCGATCTGGCACGAAAATAACTCCGTCGCTAATTCTTAAGATCAGCGGACGTAGATAAAACAATTGAAAAGTTAGAGCTGCGCAGATTAGAGTGAATCAGACGGGGGGGCGGTTGATGAAGCATCTAATTATGCGCGGCGCAATTTTGCGACACTTTTCCAGGCTGACGAAATAATTTCCCCGCCGTTATCGCGAATTATGCCACGCGGCCTTGCGACGCCGTAAACGATCATTTCGACGGGATTTCGGCTTTATCGCGCGGCCCGGCCCGTTAAAACCGGACCGAATCGACACTTGCGGCCGCTTTATATTCGCGAAAAAACGATATCCGTCTTCCGGCTTTCACGATCTCCATAAAGCGCGATAATCCGCTTTCAATTTAGCAATATTCCCCGACAAAAAGAGCCGCCGCCGCCGCCCCGCCGAAGAAAGGAAAGTGCTAATTCGGCCGGCGTGCGCTGAACCCGCACGGCGTTCATTCAGCTTTTTGCGGAGGAAGGAAGCCAAGAGGGCACGAACGAACAAGAAGCCGAGAGAACACAGAGAGGCAGAATAAGAAGAAGAAGAAGAAGAGGCCGTAGTACGCGAGAGGTAGAGAGAGCGTAGGGCCCTCGAGCACTCAGACGCGGCGTGCGTAACGTTCAACAGCGGCAACAATGACGCGGCTCCTAGACGAAATCGATTGCGGCCCGAGCACGTACGCACACCTTTGATTCAGCGAAATTCGAGCCCCGTGCCATTGTTTCACCCGGGAAGCGGAGAGCCAATAAGGGACGAAACGAGATCTCTCTCTCTCTCTCTCTCTTCTCCCGCTTTTTTTTTCCTATTATCTCTATTCATTGCGCGCTTTTGTTTTTTCGCCGGCGCTTCAATTTTCGCGATTGACGTATCGAGTTTCTTTTCTTCGCGCGGCACCGCTTTCATTAACCGATAAGTTTCCTCGAGGAGCCGAGCGGAGGAAAAGGTCGCCCCGGGCCAATCTCTTTGGCATAGAGAGCTCGATCGGATTATATAGAGAGAAGCCGCTTGGGTTTGCGGTCACCGATCCTCTTTCGGGAGTATGTGCACCGAGCAAACTGCCGACGGTAAACCCGTCGCGAGGAGCGGCAAGAATTTTTCATTTTCTACCTCGTTTACCACGGCGAGTCTATTCCGGCCCCCCTCCCGCTCCTCCTCCTCCTCCGTCTCTTTGCGTCTCGAATGCCGAACGAAAGCTCTTTGCGAGCCCCGCTTCGACCCGCCCGAAAAAGCGCCTTTGGATCATCGCATTTCTAATCGGGCAGCTCCGCTTTTCCAAATAGACATACACGTTCCGAGCGCTTTTTTTCGAGGTTTCCCAAAAATTCATTTGTTTTTTTTTTCTTTTTAATCAAGTTTTTTCATGGGCAAAATTTACCTTGAAATTTCAGTAATTTTTGTCGGCGTTTGGGTAAACATTGTAAGTAATGATTGGACGTAAGTAAATGTGTATACAGAAGCACGTGATGTCGGCCTGAACAAACATGCAAGTGTCTAAAAAACCCGTCAGCATATTTTCCTCGTATACATATACGATACAAGTTAATAAGCACTTTTTATACAGCACGCATATAACAATAATATATAGAAAACTCCTCTTTATTCTTTCTTATCAATGACTCGCACGAACGAAAAAAGCGCCTCGCGCCGAGCGAACAAATCCAGTTTGTTTTATTCCACAAGTTTATTATGCAAACAGTAACAGTAACGCGCGCGAGTTCGTAACTCGCGAGGCGTAAAGTCGCCCATTGAAGGTGAGGAAAAAAAGCGTGAGCGTAAACCCTCATTATTACGCAAGTACGCAAAAGCCGAGTGGCGTCGACGCCGAGAGAGATTCTCACGCGGTCTAAAAATGCGCGGGGTCAAGAAAATAAAAAAAAAAAGAGAGGAGGACAGAGAGAGAGAGAGGGAGAAGAAGCAGCCCAGTCATCCGCGCAGTTACATTCATATTTTTCTGGAGGAAGCGCTCGGGCTCGAGAGGCCGCACTCGAGACGCTTTATTCATGCGGCTCTATCTCGAGAATCTCTGCCCCCGTTCCTCGTGCACGTGTCTTCTCCGCCGCGCGAGCCTATCGAGTACCGCGCGACATCTGCCTTCTGTCCGAAAGTTTGCGCGAGAGGAGGAAAAAATTTTGTTTGCCGAGAGAGAGAGAGAGAGAGAGAGATAGAGGCAGTCGATGCGCTCTCGAGTGCGATTAATGCGATTCTCTTTTTGGCCGGGGGAGTTTTTTTTTTTTTTTTTTAATTTAGAACACCCTTTTTGCGCTCCGCTGAAATTTACGACGGGAATACATATAGGGCTCCATGATTTTTTTAATTTATAGCGCGCGGCAAAAAGAAATTAAAAGATATTATTTTTGCAGTTTGCCTTCCGATATATTTCATCCGTCGCAACGTTCATTATATCGATAAAGTCGGGAATTAACGTTTTACTGCGGTTCGTGCTGGTGACTTTGAAGCGGTCTCGTTAAATTGTCAATTTTATTTCACCTTCCCGAGCCCCATTGCGCCGAGGAGCATTTAAAGTTAAAAATACGATCTTTTATTTTCAAATTCCTAGAATACAGCTTTTATAAATTTCTTAATCCACCCGGCATCTATTACGTTCTCACGGTTAAAACTCTAACACTCACGCTTTTCATACCGGCGAATTTCGCAGAAAGCGCTAATCAGCCAGTAGCCCAAAAAGCCAACAAAACGAGCCTAATCCCGCGTGACGAGTTTAATAATTTCGGTCACGTCTCGCGCATTAACATATAATTATTTAATTACGTTCCCGCTTGCGCGCTCTCTCGCCGACAGGTCTGAAAGCCAGCCGGGCGAGATTTAATTCGAACGTTTTAAGCTCTCTCTCTCTCTCTCGCAGCAGCAGCAGCAGCGGCGCGCGGAAGCTATAACACTATACGCGCGCGGGCAAAGGGTCGAAATTGAATTTCGAATCGGATTCCGCGCGTGTAGGCAGCCGCCGAAATTCCGCGAAATTTGCAAGAATCCCTCCGCGCGCGGCCGCCCCCCCCCCTCTTTCTCTTTTCCGCGTCGTGTGTGCGAGAGCCGCCGCCGCGCTCTTTTCATTTGTATCGCGCGGCCCGGAGAGACGGAGTCGCGCATTCCGCGCGCACCTCTGCCGTTCGTGCGCCAACTCTCTTTTCCACCCTCTTCCGTTATCGTCGGCGGCTCCCGCGACGGCGGAGGAAGAAATAAGGTCCGAGCGCGAAGGGGGAGGGTTTGCGAACTGCTTCCTTCTCGAGAGAGAGAGAGAGAGAGAGAGGAGCGGGATAAGGCCGGGCGCCGGGAAAATAATTTTCGTTTAATTGAAGCCCGGGTTTACTTTCGGAATCCCGAAGAAATATTGACTCTCGCCGCGGCGAGAGTGGAGCTTTTATTTCGGGGACGAATGGACCGGGGGAAAATTATATTAAAATGTTTGTTCGCTCGAAAATTTATTTAGAATCGGAGCAGCGACGCTCTCTCGTTAATTCTAATTTGGCGCTGCCGTGCACTTGTTGATTTAAGCTGTTATTATACGCTAATGAAGAGGGGAATAATGAAATGTTCAACTGGAAATGTTGAGCAAATACGAGGTTAAAATTTACGAAAAATTTTTTCTACTAATCACTTTTCGTAGAATATAAAAGGCTCGCACTTTACAAAATAGCCGAAAAGCAGAGAATAAATAACGAATTTTCTTTTTTAAAATTTCGTGCGCTCGTTTTAACCGGCGCAAGTCTGGCGTAGAAACAGCACGCTGCTGTGTAATTAGCTCGCGGCTCGGTCAGCAATTATTTACCTTTCAGCCGCAGCAGATCATAAATGGATAAGCTTGGCAGGCTCGATAACTAAAGTTAAGGGGTCAATTACAATCTACTTTACCTCTGTGCTAATAGATTATTTTCAGCATATCAGAATAATGAAAGTTTCGAAAACTCGGAATTGGCTTTCTTCCTTTCCAAATAGAGTCGACATAACCAATATAGATGAATATACCGAGAAACGATTCCGTAAATTTCTCCGTGTCGCAAAGCCAATCGAAGAAAAAGATCCGAGGGCAGTCGCCGGTTAAATTTAGAAAAATAGAATGCTTTCACTCTCCGCCAGCCTTCCCGGCGCCAATCCTCGTCGCAGCGGGCAGCGGCGGGGGGGCGCGGCGTAAAGAAGAAATCGACAGCCGCGCCGGGCGAGACGACGAGGCTTCAAGTGCGCGGGAAAGCGAAATGGTATTGATCCTGTTTAGTCCCACGTGCCTTTAGTATTCCGCGCGCAAACTTTGCGCGAAAACGTGTCCCGCATGCCTGCGGACTCCATAATTGTAGATTCAAAGGATATAATTCGGCGAGAGAGAGAGAGACAGGAGGCGCCGAGTCCCGAATCCCCGGGGATTCTGCGATTGCACAAGGGGAAGGACGATGCTCTTCTTTCCGAGGGCCCTCCAGAGGCGGCGGCACCGGTGGGGGGGGGAAGCCCTAACGAAGTGAAAATTGCGGCAATTTTTGGCTCCGATATTTTTCGTTGACCCTCGCCTCGGGAGAGAGATAGAGAGGGGAAGGAAGATCTCTTGATCCGAGAGGAAGTGCGCGATGGTCTTCCGGATTACTAATTCGCGAATCTCGGGGAGAGAGACGGGCGAAGCCTCTCATTTATATTCGACGACCCCCCCGAGCGCGCGCCGACGTATGTTGATTCGGGATTATCCCGGAATGAGGAATCGAGACTCGGGAGAAAGAACACTCGGGCGCCCCCCCCGAAACCTCTTCGACTTCTTTCACGGTGTTTTTTTTTCTCTTGACTTCGAGGAATTTTGTCCACCCCGATGGCAGTGACGGGTGGTGCCGGATTTCGGATAAAATTTCTTGAGAAATTTAAGGTAAAAGTTACTGCTGCTATTTCTGGACGTATATCGTAAAGCTTAATAAATTGCTGAATTTTTTTTATTATTCCAGTAACATTTTTTTATATTTTGGATAGCTTCAATTTTTTTATTTTTGTTCCCCTTTTTTTATACTAAAATTACTTTTGTTACATATCTCTGGTTTAGACAAACGTTTTTTAGTTTCTTTTATTTTTGTAAAAATTTTAAATTGCTTCCTTGGTTGAATAAATACAGCCCAACTTTTGTAGAATATTAGTTAAATTTGAGTTTTACTAAAATTTTTTACGCTTAAAGGGATATACAGTTACTTTTATAAAAATAGAATCTTCCGTTTGAAAATTTTCTTGGAAAACTCGTATTTACAATCAATGACTTTGAAAAAATTCATGTTCTGCAACTCCTGCCGTTTCCGCGCTAAATTCCCCAAGAATTTTTTTTCCCCGCATTTAGATAAAAACCGTTGATTTTAGATATAAAAACGTACATCGCAATAGTATAAATTCTTATGCAGTACAACGGTTGTAATCGAACGTCTACGCGAGTATAACAATCCCAATAAAATATACGTGTGCGATGGGTAATAGAATATTTTACGACCTCCGCAAAAGAGAACGCCGAGGGAACTGTAAAATCCATATTCCGCCGTTCAGCCTTTTCCTCGATCCGTGCACGCGACGCTTTTTCAAAACATATTCATTACAGCGACTTTATCAAAAAAACCCCGCCGCGCGACCAAACAATAACCCGGCGAATTAAACGGAAAAGCAGAGAGAGAGAGAGAGAGAGAGGGCCGCGAGTGCATTTTAAAAACGTGGAAAGCCGCGTTATCGCGCGAGGTTTAAATTTCCGGATTATCTCCGCGGAGCAGCGGCTGCCGGGGCCGAAACAAGCCGGCCATAAAAAAGCGGCCCAATAAAACTTTACAGTCGTCGCCCGGCGCGGAGAGCGACGAGACTCGAGCGCCGCGGCATTCGGCAAACTTTTTTTTTTTTACTTTGCGCGCTACGCGGCACTGTATAGGAAACGCAAAAATAACGGCGGCTTTTTAGCCGAGGAGAGGACAGGAGGAATCGACGCGCGGCGCGGACAGCTTGGCGGTAGTAAAAAGCCGCCATAAATCCGCGGGCCGCGCTGTTTCGTGAGCGCGCGCGCCTCCGCGATATTGAATGTTCCCCGAGCGCAGCCCATTGTCTGCGAAGGTTATCGGCAAAGAACTCTCGGGTCTCTCTCTCTCTCTCTCCCTCTCTCTGGCAGCTCCGGCTTTCGTTTTGACTATGTCGCGAAACGCGATATCGCGAATGGGAATTTCGATTAACGCCGCCGTCCGAGAGCGAATGAAACGGGAGAACCTCGCCGCGGCGCGGCAACCCTTTGCGTTATGGTCCTGATTCCGAGCGGTACCGGATTCCTCTAATGTCTCTTATGCACGGCGCGGTGCGGCGCGGGTGACGCTGTTACAGTTACGATTATTTTAATTGCCCCGGGGGGGGGTCTGCTCTATATTCGGGGATCGAAGAATTTGCGATGGGCGCCGGGAGTTGATAAGGGATATCTTGATATAGTTTCGCTGAAATTTGAGCCGATACTGCGCGAGAGCTTTGAGTTTAATATGATTTCGAAGCCTGCAATTTGATGAGGTTCCGCGAAAGATATTATTAAAAAGCAGCCCCTTTTTGCTTCCTTCTGCGTAAAAGTATGAATTATGTAATTTCTCTAATATTGAAGTATAATTAGCTTAAAAGCCAAATATTCATTCCGTCGCAGTTTAGCAATTCTCTATTAGAAAATTACTTTAAAATGAAAAGCTACGGTGGATCATTGGGGTATTATTTCAAAGTAATTTTCGTAATGGATCAGCCCATGAGATAATGAACATCCAAAGTAAGTGCGCTTAATGCTCGAAAAGAGCCGCGCGATTCGAAAAACTCCGCTCCGCAACGCAACACACAATCCCTAACGATGATTGAAGACTCGACTTTTAAAATCCCCTTAACCCTGACAAATGTTCCGGCAACTTACATCCCCATTCACTTGGAGCCGAATGATTAATTCCCCGCGGCGTTTAACTCTGCCGCGAGATCCGCTTTTTGCAGCATCAGCAGCGGCGGCGGGCAGCTTCGGCTAGCGCACTCGGCGTAATGTCGCTTTAATTCGGCGCGCGCAAAGTCAGGAGAACCGGGAGAGTAAATCGCGCGCCGCGGACGCGCGCGCGCGGCGTCAAAGCGGCGTCGCGAAGTAACGGAGAAGCATCAGCCGCGCGGAGTTGCGACGGCCGCGGCCGCCGCTCTCGCGTTACTGCGCTTTGTTGCGGCGGGCGAACGTCAAGCTCCGCGGGGCACAGCCGCGCGCGGCGTCTGACCATTAAAGGATAAGACCGGGTCCGAGAACAATGCCTGATGCGTTGCGGGCTTTCGGAAGGGTTTCTTCCGGAATATGGAGGCTGGCTTTTTGCGCGGGCCTTGATTTTCGAGAGATCAAGGCGGTTCGCTCGATAAGTTGGGTAACTTTATTTTAGCTTGAAAATAGTAGCAGTCAATAGTGTTCATTCTTGTTCAGTTTTTAATTTTTGCTTGCGCGTAATTTTTCTGACCCTTCAGTTCGAACAAGGATTTGATTACTTGCAAATATTTCGTTACGTGAACTGCATAGGAGTTGCAATTAATGAGTATGGCGTTGAATTTAAAATGCGAACCGAGAAAATTACGTTATGTAATTAATGTTCGGTACAACTGTTTTGCATATTTTGAGCTTCGAGCCTGCAAAATTTACAAGTGTGTTAATTAATTATAATCAAAATGTAATTTAATTAAAACGTATAGGGGTTCAATATTCACGAGCCAGTGAATGATTCTCGAAATTAGTGTAAAATTACCAGCCACTTTCTTCCATTAAATTATTACTAAATTACAGAGAATTCGTCAATGCGCATTAACCTGCAACGAAGCTGCGAAACGTTACAACAGCAAAAGGAACGGCTGCGCATTAACTAATTAGCAAGAAATCATTGTCGTCAAGCATATTTAGGAACAATCAAATTATACCAACGAAACTGGGAAAGAAGCCGCAGTAAATATCCGGTCGTAAAAATTCAGCACCGCCCCGCGTAAAAACTTAATTAGCAAAATTACGGGTCCCGCGCTTACACACAGCGGTAATTAATGAGCGCCTTTGGGGATTAAGTCCTCTCTCTCTCTCTCTCTCTCTCTCTCTCTTTCGCGGCGAGGTGTTACATTATTAGTAAGCCCGATTAACGCCGTAAAAAAAAGGACCGAAATAGTGTATAACGGCCGCGATGCTGGTAATCACCGAGTGAACGTTGATTCGAGCATCGAAAAATTTAAATATTCATACTCGGCCAAGAGTTTAGTACGCGATGTGTACTTCGACGAGCCTCCTGGAATTATCGAAAGGAAGCGGATAGCTCTGCGGATATTCGCCTCCAATTATTGCTGAACCTATTAAGTTGATGGTTTATCCTTCGTGTTTTAATGAAGAAGCGATTTTTCAACTGTTTTTATAGAAAGTTTACGTAGAGACGGGAAATTTCTAAGAGCTTCAATTCAAGTCCAAAGTAAAGTTATTCTAGGAACCTTTGAATTTTCAATTTAAATTTTAGCGCTCTTTGTTAAAATTCAAAATTTCTATCTACTTTAGAGTACCGTAGATTCAAATATTTACATTCTATTAAATAAAGTTTGATTTTTTACCTTTTTCTTTTATTTTCCTTCAATTCCAACTCTCGCCGAATCCCCAGGTAAAGTATCGGATAACGTACAAACATTTCTCGTTCCCGGAAAAAAAAAAAAAAAATCTAATTCGATGAGCGAAAAGTCCCGTTCTCTCTCGAGCCGTTACGCTCGATGCGTTATTATTTAATAAACTCGGGCTTCAATTAATCGACGCCCGCTGTTTCAGCAATACCGAGAGATTATATTCTCGCTTTCCCTTTTTTCTTCTTTGTGCCGCGCGGCGCCCTCAACATACCTCTCTCTCTCTCTCTTTTTTCTCTCTCTCTCTCTCTCTCTCTCCCTCCCGTCTCATTCATTCGTTTAACGAACTGAATAGAACCTCGGCGCGTCCAGCAGACAACAATACTCGCGCGCGGTCGGGGGGAGCGAAATCGAGAGCGGCAACGAGGCGAGGGTCAGTGCGTTCTAAGCCGAAGACAGGTGCGGAGAGGCATAAAGAAAAAGAAGAAGGGGGTGAATCGAAATCATCGCCGCGAGGAGGGAAGACTTAGTAAGGACACAAAGCTGCCGGGGGGGGGGGGGGGGTAGGGGGGACAGAGAAGCCTCGCAAATTAATCGACGAAGAAGGAACGCGGGGTGCCTCGATCCAAATTCAATTATTTACTCGCGAGCGAGAGTTGCGTCGGAGGAGATTCGACGCATCCATTTCCGCCGAGTGCAGAGAGCTATCGGCTCGAGAATAGTCCTTTAATTGCAATTACCGAGGCGATACTCCCTCTCTCTGTCTCTCGCTCGAGAGAGGAGGCTGCAGAGACAAGGACGTCGAAAAGTCGCCGGGAGACGATAAGTGTCTGATGTCACGAGGCGCCTGGAACTTTTAACGCTCGAGATTCGAGGGAGACGCGATATTGCCTCGTAAAAGGCAAGCTTGTAACCTTTTATATGCCGTCCCGTCGCTTTGATCGGCGGCGCTTTGTTTTATTCAATTGGCCGACCTAAATAATAAAAACTTTTGCGCAAATGTTGCTCCGGTACTTTTACAGTTACAAAAGAGTGATGTAGCGATAAAAGAAGAGATCCATGACGCATCTGCACGCGTAAATCATGCGGATTTAAAGTGGTTAAACAAAAGCTTGAAAAAAAAAAAAAACAGCCTTCACGGCAGAGGATACACAAATATTTTGACGAAGGACAGTAACGAAACTTCAATTAATAAAAGCGTAACACACAAAGCTTGGCGGCCACTCCCGCAAATGAATAAATCCGCGCGTCGAGAGAGGAGAGAACAAACGACAGACCAAAAAAAAAAAAAAAAAATGATAAAAGGGGAAGAAGAGGCACGGCGGGCCGACACCTCGGCTCTGAAAAAAAAAAAAAGCGCGCGCGGCCGACAAAAGCCCCGGCGGTGGTCCTTCCTTCCTCCTGCGCGCCCAATCCCTGCGGTGCTCGAGAGTTTCCGCAAGTACAAATTAACAGGCCGGACGGAATTCGAAAATGGAATCGCCGATAGGCACTCGCGACGTGTAATGCCGCCCCGAGAGAGGACAAAAGCATTAATGGGGCCGGGGCTCTCCACTCGCCTCGTATTTACCGCGGCCGAATGGAGAACACGTGCGCCGGCCTGCGAGCGGACACTCCAGCCTCTCTCCTCCCCCCCAGCTGGATACGTTTGCGATCGAGCGCGAGAAAGCCTGGATTAAAAGACTGCCGGGGAATTCGATAAATTATGCCTTTTTTTACCGGGGTGGCTGTTGCTTAAGCTTTTGAGTTATGGCGACGCGCGTTTCTGCCGCACTCTTGTACTCGCCAGGCTCGATGCTTCGTGACTCGGAGGGAAGGAGCCTTGGGATTGCTTCTGGTGTGTTTCGCAAGATTTTTTCATGACTTCAGTATAACAAAATTTAGTTTTTTCCTTGTTGTTAAAAAGATCAGAAATTCGTCGCATTTGTGAAATAATTAATAGTGGATTTGAAAAATTAATTTGATAAATAATAAAGCCTTTGTGCCGTAAATTGGAATTTGGCATTATTTTTGCCTTTCTCATTAAGTCAATTATCTTGAAAAATCGTTGATAAAAATAATAACCTCGGGGGATGTTGTGCGCGCGGTATTAAAAAAAATAATTGGACGCCATCCTTGTTTTCTTAACGAATTTCATTTTATGGATTACGCGTTTTATTTGCAGCTTAAAAAACAGCCCGACCTTCCGATACTTTATAGATACAGTATTGCAAAAGCAATTTTATTGTTTTACGTTTCAACCAGGTTTTCGTTTCAGCCGTATATAATCTACAAAATCACGTACATCTTCGTTCCGTCCGACAGGCGCGCACAAAAGCTCAGCGGAAAAAAAAGGCCAGCCACACTGTCCAATCGTGCCGGAATCAAGAAAAATATTTTCAATATAACGCGTGGAAATCTCGAATTTCCGACTCGAGCCACCCGCCCCACCCCTCCCCCCTCGGGACTCTCGGCGCCGCTAACGAAGAAAAAGAAACAATTACGCGCGGAGATCAGGCGCGAAAGCCCTAACGATACAATTTTTCCCGATCCCCCTCCTAATTCCGCTCTCTTCCGGCAGCGCGGCGAAATCCGGCATTCCCGGCGCGTTCCCGGCGTCATCTCGTTCGGCCGTTGCGGGGGAGAGATGAGAGAGGTAGCCGAAGAAAGAGTCCAATTTATCGAGATCATCCCTCGTATCGCGCCTTCGCAGCTATACGTGACGGCGCGGCCTCCGTTTAAGCATCACCTGAATTACCGGTGTCTATTCAGCGGAACGACCGCGCCGGCCATTAATTATAACGAGCGATCCCCCCTCCTCCGCCCCTCTCGCACTCGTTACGCGCGCTCGATCTCTCTCTCTCTCGTAAAAAGAGCCCGTACATGCCCCCGTAGGTACCTGTATAAATATTTGCGCCGCGCAAATAAATCATCCTTTGATAACGAACGCGATATGCACGGGCGGCATCAAGTCCGGGGCTCAGCGCGGGGGGGTAGGCTTTCCTCGACAAAACGCGTCGGCGGCGGCCCTTGGCCGGCTTCCAAAAAGCCGCTCGCCAAAAGTTGGGACCTCCTAATTTGCCGTTATAGCTTTATTTCGCCTTTGTCCTAGACGCTCGTGGATGCCCGTTCGGATGTTTTTTTAGGGGGGGAGGGGAGGGGGATGCGTGCGCGTCCCGCCGGGACTTTGTTGCGCGTGAATTATTCCGCCGGGGACACGCGGTTTTCATTTGAAAGTTTAATTTTTTCATTGTGCGCCGGGGACTTTTGGGGTTATTTTCGTGGCTTTCTAAACGCACAATAGATATGGTTTTGGGACTCGGCGTAAGACGCGGTGGTCGCGTACGAAGATATGGGCGATAAGCGGTATACTTGAATAGCTCGCTTGCATGAGTTATCTGCGCGACGATCTCGCATTTCCATGCCGGCGACGCGGGTTAATGGAAATTTTTAATACGCTCGTTCGTCAACACACTTATTTGAATTAAGTTTTGTGTTACATAGTACGCTTCGGTGGACTTTTAATTAAAAAAATGATAGGAATTTATCGATCCGCAGTTTTCTTCGGGTACATAAACGTTCAATTTCATTTGATAATTTCAGGGGCGAACGAAATTGAATAAAAAATTAATTTCTTTAGAGACAACATTTGCTTTAGCGAAGTCAATCAAAAAAAAAGAAAAATAAGAATCGAAACAATGTTAACCCAATTAAAAAGAATACAAATTCGTCCAAAACGAAAAAAAAAAAGTAAAATATCGACAAGAAAATTTAATTTGCCGATGCAACAAATGAAATTATAGCTTCTATCGATGAAAGAAGCTCCCTCTTCGAGCTTGCTGAAAAAAAAAAAAGCGTCTGGCCGCCGTGCAGCGGGCAGCTCGAAAAGGAACAAAGGCAAAAGTGGATATAATACGAGCGCACGTGCACGCGGCACTCTCGTATTATTCATGGAAAAGCGCAGAAAGCAATCGAAATCCGCGGGGCCATTAGAGCGTGTCCATTCGATTATTCCCGCATAGAGGATATCGCGGGGGAGGGAGCTGGCAACATTAATGCTCGCGGAAAGGTAAACGAGAGAGAGAGAGAGAGAGAATCACGACGGCCGCGCGGCCGATAATAATCGCACCGCATAATTCATTCGTCTTCGTTGCTCTCGACGCGCCGAAACGAGCGCGAAAAGAGAGGGGGGGGGAGGAGGAGGAGGAATCGCGATCGCTAATTATTAATCCCGTTTAGCCGGGCGTATATATACATTCATTTGGCGCCCGAGCGAGAGTTCACTAGAGCCGCACGGTATTCGGGCGGCAGCGCGGGGAATTGCGATTTTCCGCCGAAAGCGCAGAGGTCGACCGGCATGCTCCACGTGCGCGCATCGAGTTTTGGGACTTTGCGCAATTTTCCGGACAAATGCGCGAGGGGGAGAGAGAGAGAGAGAGTGATTTCGAGCAGCGATGAGTGGCAAGACTGTATGCAAATATACCGGGACAAGGCTCTCTTTATAAGCGTAAAATGTTTGCTTTATTTAGTGGCGATAATGGCGCTCGTTAACCGTGAGTAGGTGTTAATTGCATCATTTCTCGAAATTGAATCATATTCGTTTCACTTACGACTGCTTTTTTTTTTCATTCGAACGAAACGATAACGATCTCCGAGTCAAATTAATATACGACATTTTTAGGCTGAAATTCGTTGGGGATTCAATTGGGAAGTCCATTAAGAGATAATATTACAGTGCTTCATTCCACTTCTAGGAAGGGCATTAACTTACGTTCTATCCAGCATTTGTGGAAATCTTATTTACTCGTAGAATAATTACCCCGAATCAGCTTCCGATTGCACAAAAGTGCCAAGTTTATACTTTTTATAGTATTCCAGTTGAGAAAAATGAATTGCCACGTATCATTCCCCATTAGCCTGCAGCAGCCTAGAACACACGCTCGAAATCTCCAATAAACGTACGGTACACGCGCGAATTTCCGAGCTTGCAGAAACGGCCTCTGTCGGTGCAACGGCGCGCACGCACCCACACGACCTAAGCGCATAACGCCGTAGAAGCATCATCGGCCAGGCATACGCGCGGAGAATGCCTTTATATGTAAATTTAACGGAGACCGATAATAAATTACCGCGGCGCGAGCCTCGGCTCCGAAAATCATACGCGGCCGCCCCTCTCGGTGTACTCTCCGCGCGATACACTCTCTCTCTCTCTCTGCACACACGCGCGTACACAGGTACCGAGCTGCTCGGGGGCTGCAAATATTTATGCCCGAGGCAGAGAGGCGCACCGGGCGCTGTTTGAAGAGTAATTAGCGGAAAGCGTCGTTTTTTTCTCGCGCGACGCGAGAGCTTTCGTTTTCGATAAGGCGCGCGCGCGCGCGCTGCCCGCCGTGATTATAATGCTATCGATTATCGCGAGGCGAATTTAATCTGGTTGATATGCTTGTACACACACACACACACACGCACACGGGGAGGGGGAGAGAGGAGACTTCGATCCCGGCGCGCAGCTCGGCGAGACGATGTTTGCTCTCGCGCCAACGATCGCCAGGCCCGCACCGGCAAAGTGCTTGTACGCGTCGCGTCGTGTACATGCACGGGAGGAAAAAGCGCGGGCCGACTCGCTTTTGAACGAGCTCGCGTGGAGAGAGGTTGCACAGCTTTTCGAGGGCTCGGCGCTACCGCCGCTTTCTCCGATGGATTTTCGAGCCATTTGCTTTGAATTTACTGTGCATTGATTGTATTATTCGGCCCCCGTCAAGAGCGAAACGAAATAGGTTTTCTTTTTTTCTTTTTTTTTTTTCATTTTAATCCAGAAAAATATAGAGGACCTCCCCGCGTAAATACTGTTACGGGCAAGAATAGGTCGAGAAGTAGAATGAAACTAATAGGCAGCTGATCCGCCTAAATGATATCTTTAGTTTGACTTCTCGGCTCTCTTTCCGCAAGCCGCTATGTAGGTCATAAATTAAAACTTATAACGAGGCGTACAAAAAGATTTACGAAACTTTTTAGAGCACGAACCGAGAGCCAGCCACAATACGATTGCTTCGATATACCCGCAACAACGGCGCGCTCGATCGACTCGGCAAGTAACCCAAAACAATATAGAATCGGATATGAAATCTCGACCGAGAGTACGGGCTGACTCATCCGAGAGCGCAGCTCGAACGGGCCCGTGCAGGCAAGAGCAGAGCTACGTAACCCGACATCCTTTTCACCTATTAACGCGCGCTCGAACGGCTGTAGGCCTACTTCCAGTCGTGGAAATTCCGATAATATTTATCGCGGCGAAACGGCGCGTATGAGTGATAAAGAGTCGGGGAGCGCGCGGCGGGAAAGGGGCCGGAGTTAAAAAGAAAGCGTATAACGGTGCGCAGTCGCGCGACGCGGCTTTGAGCGATCATCGGCCGCGAGTAATTCCAGAGGGCATTCCGCGAATCTCGCGCGCCGTGACTAATCCACCGATGCACGAGCTTCGATTACGCGATATAATTTCATTGTTTCCGAGTGGAGCCCCGGCGTGCGTCGCGTAATTGTGTCTGTGTGTGTGTGTATGGATGCGCGACGCGTCGACGCGAGCGGGACTCTCTTTGATGACGGCTCGTGACTGACATAACGATTTTACCTCCCCCCGGGCGGGCTGTAACGTATCGCGCGTTGCGTTTCATCTTTGGCTTTTCGAGCAAAAGTGCCGATTGTTGGCTTTTCGAGCGGAGCGAATAAACTTTTATGGCTTCGAACGATACAACTGCGAAATCGTCGTCTTTTCATTCGCCGAAGAGACACCTGATCGCGAGTCATTTGTAAACAGAGGCTGGGGGTTTTTGTTTTGCGAGATAAGGGCGAGATTAATGTTATCGTTACCAACGGAGGAAGTTTTTTTTACTAAATAATTAATTCGCTGCTTTTCATCCGTGTTCTCCGTAAATCCGCTAGAGATTTTAACGTAAAAAGCGGCCAAATCAGTAGGTCTTACCGTTTCGCGGACGACGGATGAAATTTTTACGCTTTAATTCTGCCCTCTCCTCGTTTGAGATTTCCGTACACAAAGCGACGCAGCTTAATTAAGATAAAAACTAGATTCGGAGTCAAAGGCTCGGACGACAGCGGCGAGAAAAAAAAAACGAGT
Source organism: Ormyrus pomaceus (assembly GCA_900474385.1). Classification (NCBI taxonomy): domain Eukaryota; kingdom Metazoa; phylum Arthropoda; class Insecta; order Hymenoptera; family Ormyridae; genus Ormyrus; species Ormyrus pomaceus. The sequence continues at coordinate 71,974 of UCOM01000194.1, forward strand.
AGAGCGCGTTACGTAGGCTTGTTAGCGCGCGCGAGCTTTTATTTCACATATTTCTCGTTCCCACGGCCGGGCGGCGGGTCGGTGGCGCCGTCGCGGCTTTTGGGAATCGCCAGAGAACTTGTCCCTGGACGGAAGAGCCACACCGACGGATATATGTATGCATGTAAAGGAAATGCGCGGCGCGGCCTCTCGGAGACACGCTCGACCTGACGTTCTAATGACGCGCGAGTTCACTCGAAGCCGTGATTGCCGGTACTTGTGTACTACTACCGAGTAGCCCTCCGCGATGAAAGACGACGCGGTAAAGCAATCAGCGGGAGCTTATTTATTCGCTTTTTTTTTTCGTTTTTTTTTTACGACGCGCGGCAGGAAAGATGAAGTGCAAATAGCTGTGTGCAGTTGAAAGGGCAATTAAATCGTAATTTTAACTGTCCGCCGCGTAGTGTACTCGGAATTAGTTTTTCTCTCCTATCTTCGTTTAACGAAGCATTATTACCAGTAGGGGCGAACTAATTGTGTAGAAATTTTTTCGTGCCCTCCATTCCTCGGCGTTTAGCCTCGTCTCCGCGTGGCATCGAAGGAATTTCTAACTTGGCAATAAAATATACGTTCATTCCGGTATGGTTTACTAACTTAGATGCGGGACGTTGTAAACGAATAAAATGTTTATTTAAAAAAATGCTGTACTCACCAACCTTAGGCCAGCTCCAATTTTGTAATTGTTTAATGCGCAGCGCAAAGAGTCGCGTAATAAACATAATCGTCGACCAATCAGTGCTCCTCATTGTTCGACGTCTATTCGTTTTCTACACCCCGCAGCGGAGCCCGAATGAATAGTCGATAAAAAAAATTTCAGTCTAACGACCTTCCGGTCCTGAAGTTTCAATTCATCGAAATACTTTGAAGGCGAAGAAGTTTATTTGCATACTACCCCGTAGCGCGGCAAGTGTTTTTTTGTAACGGGATATCCCGGCTTTGCGTTTCAGAGATAATTGTTCCAAGAGCCCGTCTCGAACGAACCGATGTTTAATTTCATACGCGCCCGATAAACGCCAAGTGTATCTTTGAAGGGACCTTCCTCGCGCCGCGTATACATGACGATACGAGTATATATATAGTCGCGCGCGTCTGGAAACTCAATGTACATAAAGTCGTTTCCGCGAATCGCAAGGTTCATTAGCGCACATGTCTAGTCCCTTAATTGTAATCGTTCGTATCAAAGGGCTGTAATTCGGCGAGTCTGATTGTAACGATTCAATTCAAGACGTTTTGCTAATCGTGTCGAGCGGATATTATTATTCAAAATTAATTACCGAACCGAAGCCCGGACGTTACTTCCTACGTTAAATTGAGCCAATTACTTGCCTGGCAGTATTCCGCGAATAATCCGTAATCCGGGTTCTAATGTATTCGGCGAAACAAAAAAAAAAAAGAAAGAAAACAAGTTGAACAAAATTTTCTCTCTCCGAGAGCCACTTGAAATCGGTTAGCGATGGGTAGAGTTCATCCAGAAATCGATTTTCCGTGAATTAATCAGAGCGAAAATCCAACTACATTTATTCATTTTTTATTGCCTCCTCCCCTGTTTTTACAGTTATTGCGCACCGGCAGAAAGAGAGAGAGAGAGAGAGAGAGAGAGAGAGAGAGAGGCAAGTTCAAGTGGGTATTTCGTTCCGCTGAATGCGGCCCTACTCCGATGGCTCGAAACGATTTCCTGAAGAGATGAATAAAGGCTGCGGGGCTCCCTTTTTCGTTGTATATACAGGCAGCCGCGCAACAAGCAAAACAGGTGCTCGCGGCAGGTTGTCGGCCAGAGGAGAGGAAGCCCGCGCGACGGCTTTCCGCAAACTTGAGCCCGCAAGACTCTCTCTCTCTCTCTCTCTCTCTCGCCCACGTGCCACTTGTCTCTCTCTCTCTTTATTTCGATTCCCCGCGAGCGAGCGCGGCGCGCTGCTTTTTTCTCCACCCCATTTTCCGATTCAATTATTCACGAGAATACGACTTTAATTTCGCTCGATCTTGAGCGACACTTGAAACTGATGCGTTTCACTTTATACCCCCTGCTTTGTGAATATTTTAAAATGATCGTGCATACTTTTATTATGTCGGATATTGACCGTTATTGACGGTAATGTTACGTTTCAGTTGGGAAACCTATTATTTCTAGACTTATGTTGTACCGCATTTAAACACAATTGACTTTTTTAATAAAGTAATGCACCAATCGTTTAAAAAGAAATTACTGAAGTAAACAATTACTCGTAAATTACTCAATCTTGTATTCTTTTAATACGTTTAACTTCTCTTCTCTTACAACTCAAAACTTTCAATTAAAGATGAACTTTTTTTTTTTTTTTATTCAAAGTCTAATACATTCAAATTTTAATATAAAAAGTTTCTGTCTCTTCCCCGTCGCTGTATAGGCAAGCGATTAAATAACTGCGCATGCCCGTAAACGTATAAATATTCATCCCGAGCAATTATACGCGGCAAAATAAATTTCTCAAGTTCCCGCGAGCCTGAATATTCATCGATTCTTCCAGCGGGCGATAAGTCTGGAAGCCCGTATAGACTTGCATGTTTAAATAGGCCTAAGTGCATAATCGCTAATTCGCCGGCTTTATTTTTAGAAAGCGCGCGGAAAGAGAGCGACTCCTTCCAGACTTGTGTAAGCACCTTAGAAACTTGTGGATTCACTTCCGAAGCTTAATTAATCAGTGCCGCGCGGCAGTCAGTCACACCGCCGCCCGTCTCTCTCTCTCTCTCTCTCTCCCTTTCACAACACGAAAAAGCAATCCCGCGTTACGAAAATAAACGGTAGGCGCGCTCCCTCGAAAAAAAAGAAAAAAAAAAAAGTGCGTCACGCTTTCGAGAAAAACGCCGGAATAAGTAGCCGTATTGTTCGGATTTCCGGGAGAGCATCGGCTTGTGCAGCGATCGCGGGCGGAAAAACAAAGCAGTAGCAGCGGCGACGCGTCTACGCCCCGCGTTATTTTAGTGCCGCCGCGCCGCTGCAGCTGTGCGCCTCCCGTCCACCACCTCCTCCTCGTCGTCGACGTCGTCGTGGGCAGGCCTTAATTCACGCGGCGAGCATTTAGCCTCGCTTAATCCCTGCGCCGGCTGACGTCACCGCGGGAGAGAGAGAGAGAGAGAGAGATGCTCCGCTCGATGAATGAGTCTACGCGTCGCGAGATTCTTTCTCGCACTCGTTAATGTCAAGTTCGAGTCATTAAATTAAACAAGGCGGGAGAGAGAGAGCGATGAATTCGAGGCTGCAATCGAAGCGCCATTGATGCAGATAAGGCCTTGATAAGATATACCCTTCGATACGCGAGCGCGCGGCGAGAAGGTGAGATCTATATTTGTCCGCTGCCAGCGGAGGCGAGAGAGAGAGAGAGATTGAAGCGTTCGTTAGCGCGACTTGAATCGCCGTCGTTAGATCGGCGACGGGCTGGAAGAAATTTCGAAAATTCTCCGGTCGCCGATGATAATAATCTGGAAAAGCTCGGGCTTTCCGCCGCGGATTCGTATGTACAGCTTAAATGGGAGGGGCTCGAGCTTACGCAGGAGGCTTCGCAGTTTTATTTACTTTTAAGCTGGCGCTTTTATCGGAAAAGCGAGTCGGCCAGTCTATTATGGCAATACGAGAGGGAGAGCGGGAGGAAAAAAATTGAACTAACGAGCAAAAGGAAGAGCGCCGCGGTGGTGAGTCGGCGCGGAAATTGTTATTTTAAAACCGGCCCAGACTTTTGCCAATTTGGAGCTTCTTTCTCGAATTCCAGAACTACTATATCGTTTACCCCGGTAAAACGAGTGTTTAAAGGAGTTTGGTTTCGAGTTAATGAGCTTTTCGAGAGTTCAAGGTGATGGGAAAACAACTAGACACTTTGGTTGCATTTAACAAGTTGAATGCTTCAAAGTTTCCAGGCGCGGCGAGAGTCCTTTGCCGTGTTTAATTATTCGAAAACATTTAAAGAGGTTGAAATAGAGCGCCGCCTCCGACTTTTAAGGAATTTCGGTCAGTTTAACGTGGAAGTAACGGCCTTACCCTGACATTATTTCAGTTTAGTGTGCGGAGTTTTTTTTTTAGCGGGTAATTTTATGCTAATTCGAAATATTTAGTACCTGCATAAATTATGCAAAAATATGGTTCAATGCCTTTATTAGCGCGGTGCGGAAAACGCAATGCCGCTCATTAAATAGAATTTCAAAATAAACAAGTAAATTTAGAGCGGTGCACGGTGAAGCGCGTAAAGCTGCCGTTTCCTATACATTTGGTATGTAACTTATTTACCTACAATCAAAAACGATATAGGCGAAATCCGGTATTTCCGCGAATAGCCTTATTAAAATAACATCCGTCATCGAACCCCATTATCGAATCAAAAACATCCTCCCTTCGAAGAAACAGCTCCCTCCCGGCAATGAAATTGATTCCGGCGCGGCGAATACATTTCGCAGAAAAAGCACTGCGCCTCGCGAAAAATAACTCCCAGCCCCCGAGAGTCACTCGCTCTCGGTACAGCAGCGAGACGCGCCCAATAGCCCGAGAGGGCACAATTAGGAGGCGCGATTGCTGTTATCAGGCTCGTGTCTTCGGTAGAGAGAGAGAGAACGAGCCACTACCAGCTAACGATCCAAGTTGCCGCGTTATACGGGCCGGCGACGCTATCGACGACGCGACTATCGCGCAACTCGCACTTCAACCCCTTCTCGCGCCGCGGCGGGCACTTGCCATTCGCTTTATCACGCGTGCTTCGCCAAATTTATAGGCCCGGCTAGAGCGAGCGAGAGCCCCCGAGAGAGAGAGAGAGAGGCACTCTCTAGAAATTGCCGCGTCCTCGCAGAGCCGCGAGATATTGTTTTCCCGGAGAGTTATGGCTTTGGAAAAAAAAAAATGCTTTTTCGATATATAAGCGGTATAAGCTTGTTTGCGCTCTCGACGCGGAGCCCCAGTTGTCGAGATCATTGACTGTTGGATGGGGCTTTTTAGAAAAATGGTCGCGTGTAGCCTGGAAATCGTTGTTTTTGTTTGAAAATAAAATGAAAATGCAATATCTGAAAGTAAAGGAGTCAAGCTGTTTTTCTGAAAAACTTTCGGATACATGTCAATGGGTTGAGAGATAAATTGAAATGCATCCAGGGAACTGTCTGGAAAGACATACTCGATACTTGGGAATTTTCTCTTGAAAATTGTCGAACCGTTCAGGAATAAAAATCACGTGCATCGGAATTTCAGATTTACAGGACTTTGGATTTACTTTGAAAGCAAAATCCATCGCCTTTCATAATAATTCTATTAAAATTAATTATAGAAATTATCCAAAACACGTCTCGATGCTCGAGCGCAAGCAAACCGTCAGCGGGACAAAGCGCTAAATTACACTTTCCGCAAACGCAATTAAGTAAACAAGCCGCGTCATACCGTCGCGTAGATAAACTCGCGAAACGACGGTGTTTTTCGAGAGCCCGTTAATTCTCCGCTCAATTACCTGCACTCGGCGCCGTCCTCCTTCGCCGTTCGTTCGCGAACAATTGCCAAACGACATTCGGCTAAAGCTCCTCCGCTCAATTCGCGACGTCTCCGAAAGCCGCGTCTCTCTCTCTCTCTCTCTCTCTCTTCGAGCAGGTCCGCGCGGGTCGAGAGAGATTGTTCGAAGCACGTCGCGGGCGGCGCTTCGTGCTTTTTCGCGTCACGCGCTTCCTCTCTCTTCCAGCTTTTTTTTTTGTACACACACGCCAACAACCCCCGTCGCTGCCTTTTCTCCGCGCTCTCTTCTTTTTGCCGCGCGCTCGTCGCGCGGAGTCCGTTGTTCGTCGAAGAACCCGGGCACGAGCTGCTCTTTTGTCGGCCGAAGGGGGGCTGATAGAGAGGAGGAACGAACTCGCGGAGAGGACGGAAAAAAAAAAGGTTTAATCAACCGCGTTTGATTTCATTTGTTGAACTCTACGGGCGGAGGGAACTGGTTCATTATGTCAAGTCCCCGGCAGTCGAAACTTGTTTTTATTTGCCGTTTAAATAAAGCACTACTTAATTAAGCTTAGCCCCTCCGAGCTCGCGTCGAAATTCTCTTTTGTTTTACACCGGATAATAAAAAGTTTTAATTACTCGTTTAATTGCGCTTCTGGACGGCGCTCGAGTATCGAAACTTTGCTCGTTGTATCGAAAAAAAAAAAAAAAAAAAAAAAACAATGTTCAACTCTCAAGATGTTTCACGGTAGAAACTTAATTTTTTAACCTGTAATCAGAGCTCTCGCAAAGCAACTCCTTTTAAGAAAACGCGCATATCGCGTCCGAGAGATTTACAATTTTCAATAGCCCAGCGCGACCTTTCAATTCCAGCGAAAAAAGCTCTCTCGGACATTGAAATAACTCGGCGGGAGCGATCGCTTTTCCATACATCACCCCGGCCAGCGGCGGCGCGCGCGAAAGCGGCGACTTTTAAAAGCGATATTTTATTGGAAAAGCGGACGCAATGCTCGACAATTTGTAAAGGATAAATGTAAATCCGGGCGAGCCAGAGGCCTCCGCGCGCGCGCCCCGGCGTTTATCTTAATTTATCCCGTGAATTAACCGGGGCGCGCGCGCGCCTGCGCAAAAAGCCCAGCTTTCCGCCGAAAGAATGAAGGTGTCCGATGCGCCCGGACCTATTACTCTTATCGCGGCCCAGAGGGGGGGGAGTGACAAAGAGGGACGATTCCCGGCTCACTCTCTCTCTCTGTGCAGGGGGAGATGGAAACACTGGATAAACCACGAGGCGTTCTTATTATTTTAATGCCAACGGTATATATTGCGCTAAAACTTTGCTAGCAAGTGTTTGATGGGAGATAGGACGGATGAAGGTGGAGTAATTCGGGCGGAAAAAATGGCTGGTACAGGGCCTTGCGGGCGAAAATACTTGTTGCGACATGTGTTTTGCTCGGTGTCTAGGAGGCTAATGGGTTCCGTGAACGATCGTTACTTTATTTTCGCACTGTCGACTGATGCGAAATGGGGGAAAATATTATTTTATACCGAGTTTTAGCGAAAGACGAAACTCATCCTTCCGGGGAAGAAAATGCGAATATTACGAGCCGTCTTCTTCAAATAACAGTGCTTTTTTTCGCACAGCGACTAGATATATTTACGGCTTTGCACGCACACTCGCAGTAAACTGATTATATTTCGTTAGTCAATTTTAGAAACCACAATAGTCCGAAAGTTCTGGCCCGAAATTAACCGCAAATATTTACTGCAGCAGCGGCGCATCTCCCTTTTTTTATCAACAAATTTCCGGCACTAAATACACGCCCGGGAAAATTATTCAAGGTCGTCTGGGTGCAAGTCCCCAGTTTCCGGCAGTTTCGACCGCGCAGCAAATTCACCCCCCCCCCCAAACCAGTGTGACCGCCGCGCCGCAAGTCCGGGGGAGTTGGAGGAGCAAACCGCGCGGAGAAACAACGGGACGAAACTTGCGGACAATGGGCACTTCTTTTTTAACTTCTTCCAGGAGAGAAGTGCGAGAGGGACGTGATGCGACTCGGCGATGCGGTGGCCCTCTTTGTTTTTCCCGACGCTCGCCGCCTTTTTAAGTAAGATAAGACGGCCGCAATGCCATTTTTCTCTCGACGCTCGAAATCGCTAAGTATCCCGGGAAAGTTTTAAATAAGATTCGAGACGGACCGATGGAGGGAAAAGAGTTTTCTTTCGGCTGACGCGATTAACGTCGAGCGCATTGTGCGGACTTGAATAATTACCGTAAGCGTCCTCGTTCCTCCTCCGCGGTATAATTTTTTGTTTTAGACGAGCGTCGTCGCGAAACAGGTCGATAAAGTATACATCACTCGGGGCTCCATTGTGTACGCAAGTCGTCAAATAAAAGAAGTGTATGCAGAGCAAATTACCTTGTCGTTGCGTAACGCGATAACGCTGAAATTCATCCGATCTTCGCGAGGCTCCCACTTATACGAGAGGCAAAAGGCGCGTGATTGAATCGCTTCGCATTCCGAGAATTATTGTTGATTCAGGTGCGGCCTATCTCAAAAGGCGGCCAGAAAAAGCCGCGAATCGACCAAGAAAAATGACTCGCGTCTTTTTACGTATAATATTAGCCTTTTTTTTTCTCCCTCGTTATAAGGTGGCTCCTAAAGTCGCCGGTTATTGATGATTATTTCCTGGGAGGCAGAAGGGCTACGGAAGGATGGTAAAAAAAGAAGAAGCAGAGAGCATCTCTCGAAGAAAGACACACACGCACAAAGACGCGAGAGCGGAGAGTCGTTTTGTTTGAGAAATGCTCTCTTTTTCCTAGCGGCGCTCTCGAGGTTACAGAGGCGCGCTTCGAGAGGGCCCCCGACAAGTTCCTTTACAGCAATAAACACTTTTCCCAGCGCGCGCGGAGCTGCGCCTTCCTTCTTCTTTTTTTTTTCAGTGCTCTCGATTCTCATTTTCCCGGGCACTTAAAGGGACGATGCATTCTTACTTGTAACCCTTTCGCTCTCACGAGGCGTCCGTTCGCACGGATACGCTGCGCTCTCTTCCCCCCTGGAAATTTCAGCGGTCGTAATTACCCGCCTCACTGAATCGCGAATAATGCGTTTATATACACCGGGAGATAAGGAGGCAACAAAAGCGCCTCGGACCGCGGCCATTCGTATGGTAAGAAGTTCGGCCGAGGATACAGAGAGCAGCGTCATCAAATATGTATCAGCGCGCGGCTCCCCGCTGAAAATCGTCAAAAGGAGAGAAGAGAGAGGCCTTCTTGACTTTTCTGGCCAGGTAGGTGTTCTTTTCTTCGAGCGGAGCCAAATAAGTGTCGCGGCGCGGCGGTGTGCCCATTGTCGGGGAGGGAGGGAAGAGAGGAAGCGGAGCTATTAAAAAAAGGTCGAGTGGACAGGTGTTTTCCGAACGCGCCTCTCCGTGACTCCGGGTTTTTCCTCGTTCGACGACGCGTCAAAAGGTTCGTTAAAAAAAAAAAAAAAAAAAGAGGAAAAAGGTCTTTGAGCCCCCGGGGCCATCGATCGAACACGCGCAATTCGACGAGGAGGTCTGCGCTCTTGTTTCTGCGGCGGAGGAAAGAGTGATCTTGGACGACGCGCAATTGCTGGATTATGACTCAATTGCGCGTAATTATGCAATTAAGAGGATGATTCAAATGAAATTCATAACGGGTCTGCCGATTCAATGAATAAGCAAAGCCGCTAATTACGAGATATTTATTGCTATACACTTTTAAACGTTCCGCTCTGAAAGTGCATAGCATACTTCAAACGAATTGAAGATCTTGATTTTTCAGCTGGTTTTTTTCTTTTCACCGAACTGCCGGGTCTATAATAGAGTGGAAAAGTGAAATTATAGCCTAAGATATAAGCATCGAATAAATCTCTCGTGATTACTGATTGAATAGCCCATTTATAATTCTGCTCATTTTCAATGTACGTTTTTACCGATCGCGACCTGAAAAGAAGAAGACGCGGAGCCCGCCGGAAAATCGTAATAAAAATTCGCCTCTCCTCCGACTTTCCTCTCTTCCCAAGCGAAGCCTGCATAGCGCATTCCGTCCACTTATACTTCCCGTTCACAGTTAAGGCTCGAAAGCCGAAGGAAGACGCGAGAGTCTCGCCGGGCCCGCCGCGGGTGGGAAGGGGGGGGGACATTTAGTAACTGGGCCAAGCTCCGCGCGACGGCCGTTTATGCCCGCGGAATAAAAGGCTAAAAGCCGCGGGGCGAGAGAGCCTTCCTCTCCGCAATCTTTATCCGTTCGCGCCGCGCGGTACACGATTCCGCAATTTTACTGCGAGAGCGAGCGCCGAGATATTTGCTCTCGGGCCCCGAGAGTTTGCGCGTAATGACGGGACTCGGCGGGGGCGGGAGGGGGGGGGGGGGGAGCTTTAGAAAATTGTTCTGAATTACGGCGCGCGCCTGCAGTTCTTTGCCCGGGCATCGACGCCCGCTGAATTACGTCGCAGTTTACCGAGCGTGGCTTTATGGATTTAGTCTGCCGGGCCGCGGAATATTTATCCTTCCAGGCGGTTTTAAGCGCTTTCGGTTGCGAGAATCAACGATTTGCGCCGAGGCTCTTTCGTGCTCCGGAGGGTCTCTCGACCAGAAGCTCTTTAGTTCCTTACGTTTTGCGCGATGCCCGACGGCTTTCTCGAATATTCCAAAAATCTCTGAATTTTTAGTTTTCAATGTAGGAAATGGATCGCGAAATCAGTCGCGTCAGTACGATCGGACGTTTATAATAAAGAAAGCGTCTTCCGACTTTTTAACTTTATAAACAAAGAAACGTCCGGCGTGCCGATCGTCGAAAAAAAGGCCAGCCAATTGCCTGGCCTCAAAGCCTCGCGGGAGGAGAATGCAAAAACCGCAGGCTCGTTAGGCCGAACGATCGGGCCGTATAAACAAGGCGCGATCGGCGCGGCGGCGGAGAGCTGAGCGCGCGCGCTCGGATCGTTCTTCGCACCTGTTCGCGCTCTCCGCGCGCCGGGTTAACTAATTAAATTCCTCCCGTCGGGGAGAGGACCTCTACGAACGGCCGCAGACGCCGTCACAGGTGCTGCGCGAATAGAATCCAGCCGGCGGATGTGTGCGCGCAAGCACATCAGGTAGAGGATAGAGAGAGAGGAGAGAGAGGAGAGGAGGCATCGGTCACGCGAGAAGAGCAACCATCTCGCCGGAAGCGACGGTTTGTCTTTCGAGAGAGAGAGAGAGAGGAGAAGGATGGTTATCTGCTCGCGCTGTGGTCTAGTACGATCGTTCGCAGAACCGGACGGTCAGATTGTTTTTAGCGGGGGATTCGAGTGACCTTGCGAACTGCCGATTTTTTTTTTTTTCGCTTCTCTAACGTAAATGTATATATAGGGAGTCTCAACGGTTTTTTAGACTCGAACGAAACGCTCTTGAGTTTCGCCGATTTTTCCTTTTCCAGCGAGATTTTCCTTAACGCTGCGAGTTTTAAGTATTGTTTTCAACACTCGTGATTTGATAATGAAACAGAATCTCAAAAACAGCAGAAATCGTTAGGAACTTTCACGCTTTTACAACCGATCGGAAAGTTCGACGATTAAACAGTCGAAGTAAATGATCGCCAAATGGAAAAAAAGATCCTCAAAAAAAAGCTCCCATAGGTAAATAAACAGAAGGACAGGCCGATCGGCTTATCTTTATTTACCAATCTACGCTCAATGAAAAAGGGCACTCAAAAACCGTCGATAAATCCAACGGTAACAGAAACAGCTCGAACGGTGCAGCGGGCCTTATCTCCCGACGCCTACGCGCACCTGGGATACCCCGAGGAAAGTGAACGCTCACGTCGCTCGGAGGTATATCTTATCAGCGCCCGGCGCTTCGGTAAAAAAAAAGAAAAAGATCGCTTAGCCCGAGGTGTGTAAAAGCACGCGCGCGGCGAACAAAGAAGCGGGCAACGGCCGGATTTAAACGGCCGATCGGCGGGCGCACACTCACTCACCTGAGCAGCCGAGCAGCAGCAGCAGCAGCGGCAGCACGACGGTCGCCAGACGCCAACCGCGAGCCTCCATGTCCCGATCGAAATCCTTAGTCTCTCTTGGCAGCAATGACCGACCGGCACTCGCCGGCTCCAACCTTCACTCCGCTCCTTTCCCCGCACTGAGAGAGCCGCACGTACGACGCGTAGTAAATGCGAGTAGGTGAGTAAGACGGCTGGGCGTGTGTCGTTTCAGTCTCTGGGAGAGTAACACTGCGAGAAGGTGAGTCGTCGTAGCACTATCGGCGAACGCTGGCCTCTCTCTCTCTCTCTATGTATCGTACAGTTCGTCGCGGGCAGGCAGCGCTGCTTGCTCGCTCGCTCGCCGATCTCGGACTGTGGAGCTGCGGCGGCGCGCTACTCGGGGAATCCGGCGCGCTGCCGCGCCGCCAGGAGAGAGAGAGAGAGAGAGAGAGAGAGAGAGATGTACAGTGTGTGCGGCGGTGGGGGGACAGCAGCGCATACCGAGTCGTGAGCTGCGTGAGCTCGCGTGCGTGCTGGATGAAACGCCGCCGCGCTGCTGCCGCTGCCTTTCCTTTTCTGCCTCTGCAGCCGAGAGGAAAAATCCCTCCTCGATGAGGCGGTAATAGCGCAAAGAGTATTAGATCCTGCCTGCTGTTATCGCTCGGCTCGGAGAGCGAGGATTCTTTCCGCGGGAGGGGGGAGAGGCTTTGTAATACGCTGCGCTTTGAGCTCGAGCCCGCGAGATCTTATCGACGGGTAGATCGTTTTTCGATCAAAGCTTTCGGAAAGTCGACCGAGAGGTAGAGAGGAGCTTATTTCATTTGCCGCTCGGAGAAAATGAGAATCCTCTCCCGGTGCGTTTATTTCGCGTTTATTGCATTCACTTTGGGTGAAGTACGAAATATAATTTAAAGTGTGTAATATCATAATGGTCTTTGTTCGGTAAAAACTTGTTTTCGAGGCAAAACAGCAAAAACGGAAGAGCACGTAGGAATCATTAATCCATTCTTTCCAGTCAATCCGATATTCCAGCAGCAAAAACCGCGCAAAAACGGCCGCGTCTTATTCCCGGTATACGTTTGAGGAGCTTTTAAAGCGCAGATATCAAAGCTGGTAAATGCACGTAAGATGTTTTTAAAAGTTTTTCGGGTAAAGAATCGCCCCGGGTAAAATGCAGCGCGAAGCGCCGCTTTTTCTAGCCTACCTAGTATTTTTCTCGAAAGAGAGAGAGAGAGAGAGAGAATTGCGCAACGGAGCTGCGCGCGTCGGCCGTTGCTTTTTCTCGCTATTTTCGCTCCTGCCTCGAGAGAGCGACGGTTATCTTCGAGGAGCGCGCGCGGCCTTGCATTCGAATGCAGGCTCTTGAGAACGCGATTCTTATAAAAGTTCGCGGGCGAAAAACTCCCGTCAAAGCCGGCGCTTCTAATTCTGGGAGTAACGCGCATAAGCGGCTTAAATAAATGAACGGCATGACGAGTCGAAAAGAGGGAAGCTGGACTTTCGAAATTCCGCGGAAAATAGTGAATTTTTTGCGCGCCGGAGCGCCGAAACTTTCGAGTTAAGAATAGACTGCTCTCTCTGGATTTGATTAAAAGTTATATTATAGAGGAGCCGTTGGGCGTGCTATTAGTTTTCCTAAAGAGATGCAAATTTCATGCTGAAAAGCAAAAAATGTACATGCAGAGAGTGCTTATAAATAGCGCCTTGTGAATATATAATTTTCAGAATTTAACGCGGAATCTTCTTGAAAGGTCGGCTTTTCAGCCGTAAAGGAGGATCCGCCAGTATTTTGCGGATTAAATGAATCTGCTAATTAAATAGTACAACATGGGGAATAAAGTCTTTTCGTACGGTGAACGTTTTCAGAATGCACGTTTTCCTCTAGACAAAACTGTTTCTAACTGCGCTTGGATTTAATGACGGCTCTAAAGTGGTTCACTTACTGCGGAATGTGCATTAGAGACACTATCATGATAACGTTAAACGATGTTTGCTGGATTACTTTTCTCGTGCCTCGTAGAAAGACTCGGATTGCCTCTCTCTGATTCTTGCCGCTTTTGTAGCTCGGTTCTTGTGCGTTCAGAAATGTGAATCACTAATGATTCATTCGGTCGTTAATGATTAATGATGCAACAGATTTGTGTAGCGTAATAAAAAATTCTCTTAACGATTTTGAAATACGTGCGAGTATAAAAATTAAAGGAGTATATTACTGATAACAGTTGCAAGAGAATTTACCACTACGCCTGTGGTAGAGAGCCGCATTGAAAACAATTTTCGCACACCCATAAAGTCGTCCTTTTATATAGAAAATTTATTTTAATCGCGATTAATGTGTTGGTAGAAACAAGTTTATAATAAAAAGTACAAAAATCGCACTGCGAAAATAATGCGCTCGTTTGAGCTTTTTTATTCTTTACAAAGAGTAATAAAAAATGTAAATTATTGCAGTAAAGAAAAAAAAAAAAAAAAATGTTGCAGTAGCCCATAATTAGACATCTGCTTTCACCGCACACCGTCATTATCAAAAAGCACTATATTGTCCCAGAAATTTCCTTATCCAAACATATTACGCTTCGCCATTAGCCGTCGGCCATCCCCGCCCCTCCCCCCCGCGCCCCGCTCCATTATCCCTCGCGTACTTCGGCGGCACTCGATAAATAAAAAATGAGCCAGCCTCACGAAAGGCACAACGCTAAGCGATAGGATCGCCGTCGTCCGGGCACTTGTGCCGTCCGAGCGGCGTCCGGCGTCGCTTCCCCGAAGAAGAGACGCGCATCGATTCCTCCTCGCGGCGGCGGCGGTGGCCCCCGGGCAAGATTGATGAGCCGCGACTGCGCGCGATGCTATAAACGTCCGCGGGGACTGGCGGGCACAAAAACTATCGAGCCGAGTCACGGCGCTTTGTGCGCGGCCACGCCGTGATCGACTCGTGATTTCCCGAGGATTCGCTTCCCTATTTTCCGGGCTAATTTGGCCCACATTGTGCTACCCATGGGAATTCCTAAATATAGAGAGACGATGAGATGGAAAATGTGTCTCTATAGTTTTCGATTAAAAGCCTTCGATCGCTCGCGGGGAGCCGCTGGCGAGGCCGCGGTTTTCAATTTCGAAAACTTAACGGTCGTTCCCGGGTATAGCCCTGATTAACCTTTCGCGTTTGTTTGGGAAAACAATTTGTTTTTTCAGGTTTTCCTCGCGGAGAGCGGTTGCGAGGGATATATGCACGTCGCGAGGATATGGGACGGAAAACCCGTCCATTTTTGCTGGATCGAGAGCAATTTTTGGCTTCGGTCGACAAGCGAATTTTTGGCTTTGTTCTAATTTTTTCAACGACTATCATAGAACAAGAGGAAGATTAAATTATGAAAAACGGGTTTGGGCTTGAATTTATAATTATCTGATAATGTGATATTACTACGCTTATATTTAAGACATTTATTATTATCTTGTTGAATAAAATACTCGCTACTCGCGCGCCATGGTATACTAAAATAGTTAATGTTGATTTCAGAGTATAAAATAATACGCAATTATTATTATCAAAGACAAATAATTTCTTTAGAATCTATTAAAAACTTATCACTCGTTAGGATAAAAAATAACATTGCTTTAATGCAATCGTCAAATTGCGAGAAAAAAAGCAAAGGAAGCCCGCGAAACTTCTCCTTCCGCCCGAAAAATCCGCAAAATTTTCCGTCATAATCAGGCGCAATTCCTCGCCCCCTTGAAATTCCGCGGTCGCGCGGCCCTCTCGCGTCAACGCATTTCCGCGCGCCGCGGCAAAGTTTGCGTCGTCGCCGGAAAGCAGAGGAAGAGCCCATTCCGCGCGCGCCCAAAAACAACAAAGTCCGAGAACTCTCGCCGGCGCTTATCATCCGCAAAAGACTAGCCGAAGGCCGGGGCGCTCTTTCTTTTTTTTTTTTGCCGGCCGCGTCATTTGTCAGCCCCGCGCGCGCGCTTACAAAGGCGCGTCGCGCGGGCCGGCGAGGCGAGCCTTTTTGCCGATGACGCCGCGGGGCCGCCCCGCCGGGGCAAAAAGTCGCGCGACGCGCGTTAATACCGTAAGTAGCTGGGCTTACGGCGCCGTTAGACGAGCGGGATTAGACGCCCTGCTTCTTCTCTCCTTTCTTCTTCCTGCTCCCTGTCCTGTTGTCGGCTAGCCTCCTTTTTTTTTCTCCTCTCTCGACTCTCGGGCTCTCGAGGTTGTTTATTCGCGGAAATGCGACCGATGGCGACCGAGGCGGGGGTCGGGCCAGTTTTTCGGCTGGTTTTATTGGGTCAAATATTGATTTAGGACCGGACGACTATACGGAGGGGCACGGAGTACGAAGTCGTCATCGGCTCTCGCGAATCCTTCTTTGTTCTTGAGCGCGCGGAAATTGCCTTTTGAAGGAAGCGCTAATTTAGGAGCGTCGGAACGGGGGAAAAATTATGGCGATCTCCATAAATTTAAATGCCAAGACCCGCTAATCCTTCCGAGCAGTTAAACTCGCTGTAAAGCTACTTTTGACGATTACGCACAGCGTTTAAGCGCACAATTTTTCCAAGAAGAGCGCCGGACGAGACTGCGCCGATGTAAAAACAAAAATCGCGACTGCAACCGGTGATCGCGTATTCCCTTATCACAGAGGACGCGCGGCGTGAATAGGGATCTGATGAAAGAAAATTGACATCAGGCATTGGAGGCGTGTCGCCGCCGGTAAATACAAAAAGTAAATAAGACGATTCACGATGGGCTTTCATAAAAGAAGCAATTTTTCCTCCTCGCCGGGGATAGAAAAATCAGAAATGCAAAGTGGCGCCGTCGTCAACGCAAGTCCATAATGAACGCGAGACGCCGGCAGACGGAGAAAAAGACGGGGAGCGTATATACGAGTATAGTCCCCGGTGGAGGGAGCGAGAAAAAAGGAGCGAAAGAAGCAGCGCCACGGTGAAATATGGCGAAAAGGCCGGCGCGGATACTTTGGCGGGTGGGGAGGGGGGCGGTTATTAAACACTTAAATCTTTCTCAATGAATAAAAAGGCCCGCCGGCTGGTTCGGCGCCGCGAGAAGCGCTCGAAAAAAGTAAATACCGCCGCGGCGAGTCTCTCTCTCTCTCTCTCTCGCGGGGGTGGAGGAATTCGAGGGCCGGACTGTTTTCTTATATTAAATATTTACTCGGAGCAAAGGAGAGTCGGGAGATGAATGAAGAGCGCGATAAAACGACGCGTGCGAGATATGCTCTCGTCCGGGGTTTAAGGAGGAAATTTCATCCGGGGGGGGATATGGGAAAGTTGGGAATAATTGAGGCTCCGCGGTCTGTCAAAAGTATCGCGCGAGCGAGGAATAAACTGCTTTTGGGTTATTCAGGGGGATGCTTTGAATTCTGACCTCCATTTGAGCGGCGCATTGTCTTGATGATGTCATGAAATATTTAAAACTTGATATGGGTTCTCGGTTATACGATAAAGAGCGAGCTAAGTTGGATGCAATGTTATAAGTTATAAGTATATTTTGCAAAATAAGGATAACATTAATAATAATTTGAATACTTCCTGCTTCTACTTTTGTTCGCAATGCGCAGCGCGATTAAGCACCGAAATAATGATCGTAATCTGAAATTGTTCTCTCTCGTTGAAAAATTCACAAGTTTAAATACAGCAATGGACTGGTTAAATAATCCTCCTCCACTAGAAAGGCTCTGAATAAAAAGCCAAGAGAGAAAGAGAACCCAGCGAGAAACAGGCGGCGCATCAAAACTTTTCCCGCGTCACGGCGCAATCTTCCGCCAATAATTAAAAGACGGTTTTACGCGCATTAGCGGAGGCCGACTTTGAGATTGCCGGGGCGGCCCGGAAGAAAGCAATTTCGCGGTGGAAAACGAGAAAAAATGAATATGAAGGAGGGAAGGCTTTCCTCCGGCTTCCCCCGCCTTCTAAAACGCGAGGAAAAAAAGCAAGCAGCAGCAGCGGCAGCGGCATCGGCGGGGGTGGAAAAAAGGTAAAATTATAAGAAAATGAAAAGGAGCGTCTTAAAGGGGATTTTCCGCGGCGCAGACTCGGACTCGTCTATCTCCGTCCTCGTTGGCCGCCTGGCGCCTGGAAGGCAGGCAGCCAGGCGGGCGCCGCTGCCGCTCGAAAGGGTTTCCTCTCTCCGCCCAGCCGACGACGCAGCAAAACACGAGCGCGCGAGCGACAATGACGCCGAAATGGCACGTACGTATATAAAAGCGCGACGGGGGGGAGGAGGAGGGGAGGCCGATCGAAGCCGGGGGCCGCGAAATCAGGACACGCGGACGAAGGAGCTTCGCGCGCTCTAATTTTAAGAGTATTTGGATTTCAAATATTTGCGATGCGCCGCCGCGGCCGAGGGGATAAATCACCGGCGGGTCTACAACGGAGAGTGTTTTTGAGTCTTGGCCTTTGCATCGCCGATTGTGCGAATGGAAATTTTACGATATAGGCTTCTCGGAAGCGCAGCAGCCGCCGTTAACACGTTTATGGAAGCTGCGCAGCGAGGGATTTAACGTTCGTGGCTACTTTGCCGCATCGGATCGGGTTTGTTTACAACGGACAGCCAAGTGGATTAGAATTATTTAACGAAGGCCGAAATTTTTATTCCTTCCCCGGCGCTCGGCAAAATAGTCGGTACTGCGCAAGAGCGATAAAATCAGATCGAATGTGCAGCAATCAGGAATTTCTACATTTCCTGCTACTTCGCAATGAAGTGCAATAAGACATAAAGTTTATTGCACGTAACAAACGAACGTGTTTCATAAAATTTTTGTTACTTTAACGTAATGCCGGCTATATTAATTCCTAAAACATTCTCGTTTAAATGGAGTCAAAATTATTAGAGAAACTCGAGCGAATGGATTATCGTGAAATTGTATTTGAAAGACCATGACGAGTTTTCATTTACGACAAAATGTCTCGTCAGATATTTCCCGCGCGCCGTTCGAAAGCTCCCCGACAATGAGTTACGCAACGCGGCAAATCCATAAATATCCCCTTTTCAAACTCCGAAAAAGAGCGCGGCCTTAACGGCGTGAATTCCGTTAGAGGAACCTGTTAATATTATAATACTAAATTTAAAAGCGCGACGGAGGCAAGAGGCTCTCGGGGGAGGGGGGAGCACCGCGCCGAAAAGGAGCATTGTGCTCGACTCCGTGGAAAAGACGCGGCGGCCGCGAGGGGGAGAAAATAGGCGAGCTGCGCTCGAGAGCGAGAGAGAGAGAGAGAGAGAAAAAAAAGGCGCGCCGGGCTCCTTTATGCTCCACATGAGTGGTCTCGGTGGATCTTCTCTAAAAAGGAGAGAGAGGCCGATTCGATAAACGGACGCGGTACATTTTTCTGAAATGGTGCGGCCTTTTTAATTGGTTCTTCGGCGGGGGGCGGCGAGTCGCGGCGAATTGGGTTAAGTGCGCTCGAAAGTTGCGAACCCTCCGATCGATAAGCGGCGACTACAGGGCTGAAAATGGAACGGATTAACCTGCCCTATTCCAATTAACTGATCTCTAACGACCGGTTAATGGATGCTCCTTTTAATTTGCGCAAATCGCTGGAAAATCACCCCGTCTTCCGTTTCTGTTTGCTTTATTAAATGGGCATATTTTATTCTTATTACTTTCGTTGCTACTATAGTCGTGATTGAACGTTTCAATAGACTATATTTTCTGGTTTTGATTAGTTTCTTAAACTTTCAGACCGGTTCATTTATTTGAATCAAGATAATAAAATGAAAAATAGAGCTGTCATATTCAACGCAGGCTCCAGGCTAACCGCGAAATTTTATTTTTAAAAAGCTTAACAATCGTTCATCAACGAAGTTAAAAAATAATGGTAGAAACCTAAACAGATAAAGCGGTGCAGTGCGCTTAAAATTTTTTGCCTCCCCCCGCGGAACACCGCCGGGCAGAGCTCGGAAGCGCCAAAGCTCAGCGAAGCTTGACCGCCGAATCTAACGAAAAAATTTTTATTAAAGCTCCGAAGCTCGAAACTCGCGCCGGGCCGGCGAAAAAGCGAGAAAGCTTTTATTGCCCGGCAGAAAACAACGACACGAAGGCAAAGCAATTTAAAACGCAAAGCTCCCGGACGTTTAATCTATATTCGAGCTTGCCCCGCGACCTGCAGGCGGAAATCGGGAAAGGCCTGCGAAAAGAACAGAGGCGAACGAGAGATAAAGCAGCGAAGAGTCAATATTGCGATACGCTCGGCTCTCCGGCTGCTCCGCCCGGCAAATAAGAGAAAGTGGAGGAAGCTGCTAAAGGAGGTTCGCGTGCAGCGACGGAGCCCGGAATTGACTTAGCGAAAGTGGATAAGGGAGAGGAGAGACAGTTTGCTCGAAAGGGTTTCGAGCACCAGAAAGCATAAACACTCGGGCCCCCCCCCTCCCCTCCGGTTTTTTTACCCAATTTGCTTGGCTTTTATCGGATATTTTTCGCTGCACCGCGCTGAGCGCCGGCCGCCTTGAGACAAGAGTGGATTGACCCGAAACAGCGAGAGAGAGGATTACAAGCGCGCGAATAAAGGACCGAGAGCTTTTAAATCTTTTACACTTTTAAAGGGATTTCGTAGAGAGAGAGAGAGAGAGAGAGAGAGAAGGTTTGAGAGACTTAGCCCGCGATCGAAATCGGTTTAGCGCCAGCTGCTCGGATAATCCGCGCGGAAAATTCCGATTCTCTCGACAATGCGGTCAATTTTCGACGACTGATAAGACTGAAAATTTTCGCTAAGCCCGGATTTCGGCGTACGTAAGCGCTCCGTTAACGCGTCCGTTTTTCTGTAATATTGTGCATTTCTTTTTATTTATTAGTTCAGATTTAATAAGAGATCGAACGCGAAATGGAATTAGCGCGGTTTTGCAGGGAGCCGCACGTTCGGAGTACTTCTGATATTAGCAGCTGGCGGGAATTATGTAAACGAGGTAATAAGACCCCTATTGAAGAAGACCTGCATATGTTTTCGCTGAGGAAGCTCAATGCTTATGTTTAGATAATATGTCAGTCTATTGTGAAAAGCCTCTTTTGTTAAGATTATTAATATTTGACGGATTATTACGGTCTAGCAGTTTGCAGATTTAGACATCTCGATCGATTTTCATGCTAACTATAAGAGTTGAAATATGCGATTCATTACAGTTTCAAAATAGAAAGTGAATTATTTAAATCTACAACTTAAAGTATCCATTGAACAATATTGAATAGCCCAAGAACTTTGTAAATCTCGTTTCTAACTCAACGCTTCCGAGGCGGCTTCTCGCGTTGCTCCTTAAACCACCTCCAAAATTCATAACGGCGAACGGGAGTTAATTGATTACGGAGTGTGCATTTCAGTGGTAAGCCATCGGGGCTCGCCGCCGCATAAATGTATAAGTATCTTCCGGCCGAAGGAGCATTTGGAGCAGGAGGAAGAGATATTTGGCAGCGTCGCTGCAGCAAACAGCCGAGCAAGTGTTCCACTAACGATAAGGTTAAAGAACTCTGCTCCCGCGATTCCGCAGCTTCTTCCCCGCAACAGCCCCCCCGCTATTTACTGTCGCCATAACGCGTCGCTCCGCCGTTCTCCGAGGCTCAACTGGGTCAACCTATCCCAGCCAAAGCGTTATTTATTCAGATCGTCGCGTCGTTCGTGGATTGTTTGAGTGATACCGTTGTTTCTAGGATAATTTGATTGCTGCGTATTTTGCAATGTTTCCGTCGAGGCGATAGCAGTCTATTCTTGTCAAGGCTGTTTTTTTTTTATCTGCTCTTTGGATTTCGAAGTGCAGCGCAATTCTTTCGTATCGGGGATTTTAACAAAATTTATTTAATACGATTTCAGCTGGGAAAAGTGATATTGCGCTTTAAAAATCTTTAAAATACCCGACTATTGAGAGTCGTGTTTGCCTTTAATTAGTCTTGTCGCTATACAATAATATTATTTTTCAGCACCAGCTAAAACTCCCGACTAAATATTTACAAGCCATTAGTAACATCTGTATATCCCGGCGCGTCGTCCTAACGCCCATAAAAATCTCCATTAAACTCCGTTCCTGCCGCGCTTTAAAGCAGCCATCCGCGATTCCCTCAGTGCATAAGGCTCTGCCGCTCGAAAATCATTACCGGACTCGCGTCGCAATTGAATCCCCCCCCCCGGAGAATCCGCAGAAAATTCTCCGCGATATCGTTCGAGAATCTCGAAAGTATACTTCGCTCTCGGGGAAAATTCGAAAGAGGGGGGCGGCGAATCGCCTCGGAATCCTCGCCGGATTTCAGTCAAAATACAGTCCGGACAAATCGACAGATGCGGCGCCCGGCACTACCCCATTGAAACGTCCGGCCGATCCTAATCCGATTACACGGGCCATTGACGTCAGAAGTGCGATCTTTTAAAAGCGAGTCTAATGTGCTTGTTAAATGTAGGTGACGGATTCGCATGAGAGATGCAGAGAGAGCGAGAGAGGGAGGGGGACGGGCGCGGGGAGAGATTCGCAAATAGAGAGGGGCGTTACACTTGGGGTGGAACATAATCTCGTGTATGCGCGGACCGAAGCTCGTTACCCTCGCGGTATTATATCCGCGGAGCTCCTCTAATTTGTATCGCGTGCTCGCTTTCAAAAGAATCGCGGCGCCGGCTTTTCGCTCTATCTCTCTCTCTCGCTCTCTCTCTCTCTCGCTCACCACGCGCATTCAAAGCCGAGAGAGCCGAACCGCAGCTTTTCCCGATGCTGGAAATGTTGAGCACCCAGCGGGGATATATATTGTATTTTTAGTGAATAGGCCCCGGTTAATTAAGATACGCGGCAGATTTTTTGAATTGGGTGCGTTGCGCGTATAAATTCGCGCTGATTTAGACGACAAGTAGGTCTGCGAAACGCCAAAAGGCTTATCAGTTCGCGGTTAAATAAATCGCGGTGAATGGATTATTGAGGGCGCGGGCTCAATATTTAAAAATGCGAGTGTTTTTTTTTTTTTTTTTATAAAGTTGGGGGTTACGAGCGGATGAGGAGGGGAAAAATAGATACATTCTTTATTTCCCGCGGTCCAATTATACGTGTTTCGGCTATAAATTCTCTGCCCGCGACGGAAGGAAATTAAATTAAAGGTGGCGTTTAATGCCTTTCACTATACAAATTAAAGGACTATAACGTACGAGCGCTCTCAGTATTAATTATCGATTTAATTTCATTATTAATTTGATATTTTTAAAGAATGACGTTTAAGATTAAGTTGACGAAATGAATATTATTATTATATATTATACAAGCCCATTCAGAATTGATTGACGCAAGTACTAAGATGAATATATTATTAAAAGTCTCGTTATATACACATCCCGCGTCTATGTGATTTGAATACCCAATTTTGATGTAACATAAGGTGCCTGGGGCAGAGCTGCAACAAACGTTAATTATACGCGTATTCTCATTAACTTTATAAAACTTGCTACGAGAAAAACTTGCAAATGCATTGTCTCGGTAATTTAATTTACTACAACGATATTAAAGGCGTACTAAATTTATTACACGTTCCACTTGTCATTCCGTAAACCCATTAGATCCCACAAAATATAATACAAACATGTACCGCATTCCAATCATCGTACAAGCTTGCTCTCCCATCCGCCAATATCTCATATTCGGGGAAACAAAATCGAAGGGTTGAACAGCGCGGGACCAATCGTCAAAACCCCGAAACGGTGAAAAAGCAACAGTCCACGGGCTCGAGAAAAAAAAAACGCTGCGAAACAGCTCCCCCGACAAACATCATCTCTGCCCGCGACGGGCGGACACACCTGGCGCGCAGTATATACAGGCGGCGACCGCAGGGAAGCAGTACAGCTACGGCAATTAGCCGGGGCTCGAACAATGACGCGGCGCGCCGGGACGTTGATTGACTTTCGTCGCGCGCGGGGATCATCCTCGCAATTACGGCTCGCTTTTTGTTTTTGTCCTTCCTTCTTTTACTGTTTTTTTTCTCTTTCTTTTCACCGGCCGAAGGCCAAGATTGGTGTAGCAGATCGGTCGCGCTCGACGGAGGCCGGAAGGTGCACCCGCCAAATGGATGGCCGCCCGGGCCGAGAGTTACGAGCTGCGGAGTTCGCGCGCCTGCGCGGTTAATGCAATTATATTGCGCCCGACGCCCCCTTCGCCCCCCCCCGACGCTTTATGCACGACACACGCTGCACTGCGTGCGCCGCGGCTCTCTCGCTCTCTCTCTCGTGTGTCCGAAGAAAGAGCCCGTAGATTTAAAGGCTGTCGCCGAGGAACTGATATAGAGAGAGAGAGAGGCGGACTCGTCGTCCGCTCGAGTGATTATGGGCTGTGGGCGACAATGTTTCTAGCCGCGGTTTATACGGCCGACGATTGAATAGATAAACTTTGGTTTCGTAGGCTGGGTGTCTCCGGGGGAGATGACTTAATTTGGGAAGAAAAATATAGATTTAAGTGATTTGATTTAAAGGGCATCGGTACTTCCTCTAATTTAGAAGCGGAATCGGCGTTTAATTGTAACTATAAACGTTTTTTCAGATCGATAAAATGCAGATAAAGAATATTATTCTAATTTATTCGGGAGCCAGCTCTTTTTATTTAAATTTGAATAGATAAGTGTAAAAGGAATAGAGACGGCGCATTTAATTTTAGATGCAGAGCGAATTTGAAATGAATAATTTAGGTAATGCAGAAAATAGGATTAAAAAGAGACTTTCATACAGCGTAAAGAGGCATTACTGCGAATTAAAATATTTCTAGGTGCCTTGAATATTTTTATGCTCAAAACTGAGACTGCTAATGGCTAATTATTTCTGATATATATATTTTTTTAAAGTAAACCTCATATAGTAGTCTGCTTGCTCACTGGGCGTCGAAAACGGCCGGGGGGGAGAAAACAACTTTGTCGCTGCGGGCATTCTCTCTGTAAATTGAATTATTTTCAGAGCCGATCGAAGAAAGGTGGACAGATAGATAGATAGATAGCGGGCACAACGGCCGATTAAATGGATTTTAATTCGGCTAAGAGGATCTTTACGGTCTCTTACCTCCTGCGCCTGCTGTGGCTTCGGGTATATAGCATTTTATATATCGCCCGGCGGCGCGGCCGGCGCTGCTTCATATTGGCCTCACGCTCAGACGACAAGCCGTAAGTTCTGCTTTAATTACCGATTTATAAAGTAGAAAAGTTTCTAGTAGTAAAAAAGGAGAAACCAGGAGCTGTGCTTTTAAGGGCTGCTTGATTGGAGGTTGAAAATTGGAGTTTTTATACTCTTTCTATATACTTCTTACGTTTTATTTTTCAATTTATTTATACTTGAGGTCGCAAAAATAATATACACTGAGAGAAAATGCTGTAGAAGAAAAATTTTGATAGAGATTTTCCTTTGCACGGATAGTTAATTATATACATCATTAACTTTATTTTTCATATTTAGAACGAAATGGTATCAATTATTTGAAGCTTAATATTGTGAAATGATTTTAAGCTTTAATATCTCTCTATAATGTATTACTAATTGGAGACCCGTTTATGAAGAAAAGTCAAAAGAACTCTTGCACTCCGAAATGGTAATAACTCAATCAGATAATTTCAAGTCCGGGTCGATAGCAATTAAGCTTTATGTCTTGCATTAAATTTTACAGTCAAATAAATGTTTAATAATGCAAAAAAGGCAAAAGCTCGAGTTCTGCAAGTGCGCCATTAAGTTTCATTCTTCATTGAATACGTAAGCTTATATATAGATATATACGCGCAGATATGCATATCAGTCTTTACACTAGAAGTGGAACTCGTATTACTTACCGTTAATAACAGGCTACGTCAGCTCTAGTTTTCAAATCATACTTTTTGTATCTTAAACACGCTTTCGTTCTAACCTGCAGTTTTTAATTTCAACCCGGTAACCGCAGATCTATTTAAGTTACTACCTAATCTTTGTACAAGTTTCAGCTTCCATGGGAATAGCGCTTCCCCTTTGCCAGCTAAATTTACGTGCTTTATTAACTAATTATTCGAGAACAACAACGGGAAATGCAGGCGCTTTTAGTCATTAAATTTACTCATTAGCGAAGCACCTCGGGACTCCTCCAAATTTTAACGGAACAAAATAAGCGCAAGTACAATTATTTTACATTAAACGAACGAAAAATGAATCGTGACGACCGAAACGGCAGACTTTTACCGCTGTGAAAAAGAATTGCGTTTCAAGCGTACGTCCACGTCTGAATTCAGCCCCCCTCCGCCGAGATTAACCCTTAATCAAGCCATTACCAGTAAAAGCGAGTCAGCCCGTAAAAAGCAAATCCTCGCGCTGCACGGCCACGCAGCGAGTCCCGAAAAACTCGGCGAGCCCGCGGGACAGCCTCGGCTTAAGCGTCCGTAAATTCCCGTGGAATCTGCGGAGGAACTCGAACAAATCCCAGCTCGTTCGTGCGACAATCGCGAGCGTCCAGACTCCCCTCGCGACGTGTTATCTCGGCGCAAGCTGGATCGGCTCCAAGCGCGCCGGCATTTGGGTTAGCGCTCGTCGCGCCGCCAATCGATATGAAACTCTCTCTCTCTCTCCCTCTCTCTCGCTCCGTGCACTACTCCCCATTATCATAGAGACGCGGACGCGAAGGCGTTTATATACTCGCGGCGATAATGAAGCGGCGGCGGCGGCGTCCCGGACTGCTCCCTGCTTAATATACGCGGACCGCCGCTGCTGGTTATTGTTGCGGAGGGCCGGGATTATTCGCTGAGGAGTCGAGTGCGCGGAGTATCGATCGCTGGCAGGGACCGGGCCGAGCATGCCAGGGGGTTTTATTGCGAGTTCGATCTTACAAGCGCGTAAGAGGCTTTTTTCTTAAAGTTGGCGCCTGCAAACAGTCGTGGCCTCGTTTTTAAATCTAGTTTCGGCTGCTGGCTTTGGAAAACTTGCTTTCGGATTGCGTAACCCGCTGGGATAAATGTTCTTGAGGAAATGGGTTGTTCCATCGGGGTTTTATTACCCCGCCGAGAAGTGCGTAACTTTCCAATTTTTTTTTTTTTTTCTTTTTTCAATGACGATTTTTTTACCGGGTAAGACTTTGTAATGTACGTAATAAAATTTTTCTCCTCTCAGCGGCTGCAATTCGTCGTATAAAAGTAGAAATGGAGTTGAACGAAGTAAGATTTGGACTTATCTCAATAGACTGAATTTTATACGAACTGGAATGTAAAATTATTCTTTGCACGATTGGTTATAATTCAAAGCAGTATAGTGAATACTTTATTGCGAAATATTTAAGGATAAAACTTTTAACGATTAATTAAAAGTTTTTATAAATTATTCTTCTCTGCGAATCCGAAACACGACGACTCTTTTCCGACAAAATGGGATAATTGTTTTACGACAGCGACGCGTTACTCTGCGCGGTATAAAAATTAAAACAAATAAAAAATGTTTCTTGTGAAAATGAAATTTCAGGCTTTTATTTTACAGGCTGCCAACGCTCGTTCGCATTCGTTTTATAGTCTATAAAGCCGAATGAGTTACGTCATTTTTTTTATTATTCCATTATCGACACATTTTACTATTTTAACGCGCATAATTCATCTCTCGCGAATGTGATTTTTTTTTCTTCAAAGCTCTCGCGATATATAAAAAAGCAGCGCGCACAGCTTTGAGGCGCCGCGGCGCGTGAAAATCCGGGCGCCATTATCGGATCAACTATAATTAGGCTTCGACACGTGTACGCGCCGGTAATCCACCATTCAAGGAGCAAAGTTCCGGGCCGCCGCTGCGGTGAGCTGGTCGCACGCAGGCCTGCCGAGAGAGAGAGAGAGAGAGAGAGGCGATTACATATTTCGAGCGGCTGCGAGGGCCTCTGTATGAACTTCGTCAAAAGAGGCGCCGAATGTGTGCACTCGGCTTTGATCGATTTTCTTTGAATTGTTGCAAGCCGGGGCTGCTTTGGCGAGAGAGCGGGACGCCCAGATTATTAGAGGGATTTAATGCTGAAACGAAGATGCTTTTTGTCAATTGAGAGATTACGCCGAGAGTTTAAAGTTCGTCCGCGGAGAGCTCTTTCTCGAAAACCTTTGTTTTCTTTTTCAGGTGAATTGGGCTGTTATTTTTATTTATCATTTCCACTGCATTATCGTAAAATTTGAAGTTTCGTAAGACGTATTAAATGATGAAACGGACATTTAGAATGGCGGGCATTAAGAAGATTTATTCCGATTTTTATTTCGAGTCACGCGTTAATGTTTAATGACGTTGTTGCGCTTTTATGATATTTTTCGCTACATCAGAATTATTGGAAGTTTTATGATCGTTTCAAGTTAATAATAATAATTTTTGCCTAGCAGGTCGAAAGTGCTACTTTCCCTCCCGGCGCCGAATCGGAAACGTTGTATTTTCGTCCTCGCTAGGCAAACAAATAGTACACGCTCCACGGGAGGTAAAATGGCAAGCCCATAGCTCGGGTGTCAATTTACACGTGCTATGAGCTTACCAATACTTTACCTCCCTAGGTGCGTAATCTTTAAGAGTTTGTGACACCAAGCATATTTTCAACAGCACCACTGGTGACTGATATAAAGCACCACTGTTTGAATCAGTCAACAGTGGTGCTGTTGAAAGTACGCTTGGTGTCTTTTGAGCATTTCCAAGAGACACCCGGATCCACATATCCTCTTTCCTCGACTGGTCTGCTAGCGAGCGCGACAAACCCGTCGCTACGCCACCTAGCGACCAGTTGGGCGAACACCCAAAGGCCTTCCTCCAACTCTCCCACCGTAAAATGCCTACAAAAACTAGTCGGGCGAATTGGTCCCTCCCGCGGCAGCTCTATAAGAAAAGCCACGCGTATAAATCGACGAGCGGCGCGCGAAAAAAGCGCGGTGCGGTAACGACTCCGGGGTCGAGGCCTCCTCCTCCTCTCTCTCTTCCTCACTCTCTCTCTCTCTCTCTGTGCGCGTCAACCGCCGCCGCCGGAAAGTCCGTACGCGCCTCCCGGAAATTGCGGTCGCCGGGAGCACGAGGACGAGTCGGCGCTCGTTGACGAGCGAATAGGCCAAATAAATAACCCTCGCTGTACACGATCGCCGATAATTCCCGCGACCCCCCCTCGCGCGCGTGCAATAGGCTGTATATTAATTCCTGTAACTCTCTGCCGCGCCGTGCGCTGTACGGAAAAACGCGCGCGCGCACGTGTGCGACGAGTAAACTGCGCGCTGCAAGCTCTCCCCCGCGGCGCGCGGATGCAGCCTCGAATGTACCGCGGGAGGGACGAGACCGCTGGCTCGGTTTATATGGGTTTTGCGATAAATTTTTTGCTCGATTAGGCCGCGGACGCGAGAGTTTTTAATGGACTTTTCGGGGTCCGTCAGGAATTTACCCAGGGATTTTGGCGATCGATCGAAGACGGGAAATTGCCGGGGCCGCCGCGGATGCAATTCCGGCCTGCGACCGGGGGAATATGACACTTTAATGTCTGGCTTCGGAGGATCGAGCTGCCTATAGGCTGAAGCTTAACGACGAGCTCTCGATCGACTGCTGCTAATGAGCTCATTTCGTATGTCGAATTGCCAAGCATATCAATTACTTCGACGGAAAATATTGATAGATTTCGACGCTTTTGAAGCTTTCCGTGATCTTCAAAGCCTTCTTTGCAGGAGCCTGTCTTTCGGTTGTTGCTTTGTGAACTATTGACGCGCACTATATTATATTATACTTAGCTGTAAATATTACCCGAAAATTTAATATTCTCAATGTAGGCGTAATTAATTTTTGTCCCGCGATTCAACCTGAAGCGTTTTCAGTCAGTTCAGCAGTAAATAACGGGACCGTCAAAAAGGATCAGACGGACTCGTAAAAAAAAAGTCCCTAACGAACCGAATTTTCATTATGAACGCGTCGTTTGTGCCTCCCGGTACATTAAAGCAATACGGCAGGCTTAGTCTCCTATGTCCCTGCTTATTTTTTAGGGGGATCGGCTCTCTCTCGATCGAGGCAACGGACCACACTCTTGACGAGAGAGGCTCACCTTATCGAGATTTTTACGAGCCTCCTTCCCGCTCGAACGAGGGCGACAAATGCCGCCGGCTTTTCTCGGAATGCGGTAACGAACTCTGCCCCCCCCCCGCCCCCTGGACCCCTCGTGTTTCGATACACTCGTAAAAATTAAAAGTTTAACACGTGCCGCGTCGTAAATTTCGCCGAGTAATGTAAGCATATATTTATTATTAACAGCGGTTCGGGATCAGGTTGTTTGAGACGTTGTTGCTTTATTGGCTTTCATCGAGGGATGCTTGTTGTTGATTAAATATTTTTCTCCGAACGCTGCAGTTGTAGGAGCTGCCTTTGTTCCTGGGAAAACCTACGAAGCACGCGGCAGCCTCTGTGGAGGAAGAATAAAAATTGCGAGTTTGAAAAGTCTAGAATTTACACTGACGGTCGGTGCTTTTTCTTCCAGAGAAATTTGCATCTTAATTGAATTTATTACGCAAGCACTATTGATACTGTCGACAAAAGCGCGATCCACGTCTTAAAGAACATCGCGCGAGAATATCCTCTTTAAGCCTTCGTTAGAAAAGCGAAAGGAATCTCCGTAAAACACACCGCGCGGCCGTTTTACATCGCTAAACGGCCCATTAATATTCAGCTCGAATCCCCGAAAGCCCGTAAAAAAAAAGGGGGGGCAAAAACGCGCAGATATTCGCTTTCGATTAGCGGGGCGAAAAAGAGCCCCGCCGCCGCCGCCCGTCCGCCGCGCCGTTTTCGCCGCAACCGAAACCGAAAGCGAGAGAGGCATCGCGACGGACGGCGCTCCCGCGATTTCCGTCGTCGAATTTTTCATTCCAATTTACGGGCGCCGTCAAACTCCTCGAGGCTCCGAGCGGCGCGCCTCTAAATAATTCATAAGGGGGCATGATCCTCGCGGCTGTTTGCCGAGTCCGTGTACCAAAACACTCGGGGTAATGCAGCTCAGCGGCGGATCGCCGATATGCGCGCGCGCGCCTCTGCACTTGTATTTATATAACGCGCGAGAGCAGCCGAGTGCGCGAGGGAGTTTCGCGCAGATTTTAACTTGATTATGCGATATGCTAATGTTTTCTGCGACTCTGCGACTGGAAAGTTCTTTAATGCGCCGGGTAATTTTACGTCTCCGCGTCGACGAGATGGCGTCGGCGAGCTCGGCGCTGAGTTACGCTAGCTGTTTAATCAATTTTGCTTTGCTTCGCGGGTAAATAATGATACGTTAATTAAAGTTCGCCGCGGGTACGTGAGCTCGTTGCAGCTGGATGTAAAAGTTTATTAAACGATTGGCGAATGTTTATTGGCAATTTAGATGGCGCAATTATGAAGCTGAAAGGGCGGCTTGATAAAATTAAATTGCATATCGCCATTGTATTGAGATGAATTGATTTTATTTCCGTGTCAAACTTCAGTTTCATCACATGTCGAAAAGCTTTCGTCGTTCAATTTTAAACCGTTTTTTTTTTCCAATTGATTATCGACTCGATCGAGTTTTCACTATGAAATTGTATGCTTCACCGAACAGCTTGATCGTTTTGATACTTGAAGGTTATTTATATGGTGGCTGTTCCTGCATACTTACTTTTGATAAAAATAACTATTATATCCTTGTTACAGCTGAAGACAAAATTAAGGCCAAAAGAAAGAAAAAACTAATTTAAACATTAGCATCGCAAATATCAATAGATCACATTATCCAAAGTAAGCGAGCCCTCCTCGTCTTAATAACCGGCCAACCGAGTTCCCGATCCCCTGCTCGGCATCCCGGCAGCATAAACTCTTATTAAATTTCTTAAAAAATTAAGAGTCCGGGCGCGAGTTCTAATTGCTAAAGAATTCGTCTTCATAAAGGGTCGCGCGCCGCTCTCATCAGCGGCGACTTAACGATCGGCAAAAAGAAGAGCCTCGTCGTCGGGGCGAAAAATGAAGAAAGCGAGAGGAGAGAGTCGGAGCTTGCGCAGTGACGGAGCCGCGGCGGCCCTCCGCCGAGTCGTTGTCCAGCTGGCGTCGCGGAGGCGGCGCGCCATGGAAACGGCACGGCTGCACCGTTCGATAACCGAGATAGAGAGAGAGAGCGTCTTCTCGAGAGGCTTCGTGCCCGGGCTGCTAAACGACGTGTCAACACGGGGGATTCCCCCGGCCGGAGAGATCGCCGCCGCGAATTATTGTTATCTCGGCGCCCGAGGAATTCCTCTCCTCTACGGTGCCGGATATGTTTCGCGGCAGGAAATGCCTTTTAGAAGAGGTAAATAGAGCGGTCCGACGCTTTTTCAGGGCTTTTTAGATGGACCGAGGCTCGATTGGATGTGCTGCGCATTCTTTATGAAAGTGTATAGCAAAGCGTATATAAACAGAATTTTTGAGCATTTAAAAATAAAAATAGTAAATCAAACGTAATATAATTTAGTGCATATGAATTTAAATATTTGAATATGAAGCTGAAACGTGTTTTTTAGCTTGTTTTTTTTCAATTTTAATTTTACGCTCTACACGCACTGCAGCAGAATTTATCCATATTTCTCAATTCACCTCACGCTTGTCTATTTGCAGTTCAACTTTTTCCATTTACAGCAACAGAACGGAAAAGCATAAATTAACGCAAAACCTAGAGTAAATATCCTATTTGATTTATTTACAAATAACGGCTTCATATTTAATTATTCCGTAATGTAGCATAATACAAATGAAATACGCTTTCATGTTTTAGCTGCTCCTCTTTTGTATTATGAAACAAGACAGCTCGCCTCGGGTGTTCAACGTTTCTTGATTTCTCTAATGCTCTGAATAATTACGAAAATGGAAATAAAGTAGTTAATCATTTTCCAAAAGCCTTCGCCGGAGCATTATAATAAATAATTAGCTAATAACAAACTCGAACGTGAATAATGCAAAAGCCCAAATGTACGCGGTCTCATATTCGATCCCGTATATATACAATCGCGTTTGCAGCGTCATAACGAACAACAATATTTGGTCACCTTCCGCCAAAGACTCCTTTGGCCAAAAATAAATAAATGTCCCGATCGACGACCTAATCCCAGATAGGCGGAATTTTCGGAAAAACGTTCGTTGCGATGACGAATGACCCTCGAAATCCGCGAGCGCGCGCGCGCAGATTTTCACGCATCGCCGTGTACTTTTTCAGGTCCGATCCGAGCCTCCCGATACTCCGACAAGTATAAAAAACGTCCTTCAAATCCCTTTTTCAATCACGTTTCATACTTGGCGCATCCATTGAACGCGAAAATCAAACGTCAGCCGGCCGATATATATATATAAGAGCGAAGCAGGCTCTAACGCTAATCCGGATTATCCCCCATTTTATCTCGGCTTCCGCTGCTTCTGTGCCGAGTCCTCTGCGCGACGAAGAGCTCTCGGGGGGGAAAAAAAAAACGGCGCAACTCGCGCGTCGTCTTGCGCGATCTCTGGCGCGTTTATAATTATCGTAATGGCATATCGGCCGTCGTTAACAAAGGCTAATTGCGAGAGAACGACAGAGAGTCGCGGGGGAGATTGGGTTGTATATAGGCATTGATTTTTCGTCTTGCAGCGGAGCAGGAAGCGTTGACAAGCAGCTAGACACTGCAAATTATGGGATGAAATATGCATGCACTTTGACGCCCCGGGCTATTAGAGGACGCAGTCACCTTACAGCGGTATAAGATATTTAATGCCTTTTGTTGCAGAGCCCAACGTACAAAGTTGCGCTTTCGACGCTTATGATTTGCCGTGCGCAGGCTACAGTTCGTACCATTAAAATAGTTGAATTATACGGGATTGCCTTTTAGCAGACTGGCGTTTCTCTGCAAGTGACTGTGCAAATTTAATACGCCGCAATAAGAGCCAGTACTTGCCGTAATTTTCGCATGAGATTAAAAGAGCCCGAGAGCCGCATCCTTTGTATAATTTAAATGGAATTAAAAATAACTAAATATGTATAATATGAAAAAGTATTTTGAAAAAAATTGCTCGGAAAAAAAAGACGGATTTAGAATTTAAAGAGAGGTTCATCGCAGGCTATAATTTAAAGGCGTGCATCCGGCGCACAACAATACAGCGTAAAAAGAATAAGGCATTTATTTTTGATACAAGAGCGCTTCATTTAGTGTTTTATAGCCGCCCGTCCAGATTTTTCTCATACCGGCTGCATTGTAATTTATTATATTTATCAAAGCCTACGCTCTGACAATGTATTTTCAGATTTATTCCGCGAGGGAAAAATTGTAGGTAATTGTAGAATTCAGAGCATTCTCCAATAATTTTGAGTTAATATATTGAATTAGATACTATTGTTGTTATTTTTAGCAATTAAAAGCATCTATGACCCGTAAATTGAAGATAAATTAGTAATAATTGTGTACACTACCATAGTATTAAAATTAACGACCAATCGATGCTTCGACAAAGATTAATTACAGCTGGAGTGGAAAATTCAAGACGAACCCAAGGAAAACCCAAAATCATCGGTCTCTTTCCGAGCGCAGCCGAATTCCATCCCAATTACAAACAAAAAGCTGGTAATTCCACGTCGACGGACAAATAAACTCCGAGCTCCCTGCTAACGAGCGGCTCTCGATTTCGAAAATCACGCCTCCCCCATCCGGGGAAAGAATGCGCGAGGCGGCGGGCGAGAGGGACAATTATGACGTTTTCTGGCCATTGTGTCGTCCTCGCCTCCCTCCTGTCCCCCCGCCGCGACGATGCTCATTACAGGGTCGCGCACGCCGACTCGTCGTTAATGTGCAAAGACGGACTTGCCGGCTCTCACGCGATCGGCGGCGCAGTCGCTCGTCACTGGTCACTCGGTGCCGAGGCTCTCCAAATTATTGCCTCCTCCGAATTCGAGCTCGTTCTGACCGGGCCGGTTTCTCGCGCTCGGAAGGATTGCGGCTAAGGCGCTCCTCGGGGTTATTGCGGATGTGCTCGCGCGTCTGAGGAAGTCGGAGAGGTTTCGAGCGGCCGTTGGCTTTTTGAATAGTTTGATTGAGGAAGAAAAGGGAGAAAGGGGGGTCAGGATGCATCGGATGATGAAAATTGGTATCGGCGGGGTGGGCATGTTTGTGTTCGGCGTCATGTTTGGATGGGTGCTCTTTCCCATCGTTCTCAAGTCCCAAGTCCATTCGGTAAGTGCGTTTGCGGCAGGATGTATTGTGTTACCTTTTTCGTGCTTGTCCATACAAAGTTTGATTAAAGTTTTTTTTTTTAATAGTTTTATAGAGTTCGTGCAGGAAAGGGCCGGTGATTGATTGGAAGTAGCTTGAAAGATTTTTTACTTTAAATTAATTAATTAATTAATTGAAGATAAATAATTATAAAATTTGCCATTAAAATAATAAGTTTTAGTAGTGAAGTAGAAATAAATATTTGTATTTAAACGTTTTAGTAACTGGAATTGCCAAAAGTTAGTCGCTTTAAAGTTGCAATGAAGTTGTAATGATTTTTTTCCAACAAAATTCTTATTGTGAGTACCATTACTTGGCATTTTTTAAATGCAGTAAAAAATAATTTACTTTGTCGGAGGGAAATTGCATCTTCTTTGTAAATTGACCTTCACTTGAATCAAGAATTATTTCCTGGATTCGAAAAAATTTGTTATTACATTAGTTATTTATAATTTTTACAAATGTCCTTATTAATTTTGAAAGATTAACAGCAACTCTGATCTAATTTAATTTTTAATTAACTTTATTTTCGCAATTTGAAAAATAAGAAATTATTTATAAACAGATTTTTGCAAAATTTAGAATAAAATACACTATTTAATGTTCTTACGTGATTTAACGTATAAATTGAAGATCACAAAAATATTTTCTAACGATATACAATTTGGCGTAAATGTTAAGTGTAAAGTCACACAAAGTATCGCACTATGCAAGTGTCTGCTATAATGTCTAACATTACTTCATTTCTGCACTTAGTTTCTTATCGACCCTAAGTGCTGAATTGATTCTTTTTTTTTTTTTCATCGAAGGCAAGGTGTCGAAGCTTGACGCTTTGCATGCAATGAAACAAGCCTATAGTGCTAATTTGCTATGCACTTCTCCTCCAGTGCCATTGTCACCTAATGTGATGCTCCTTGAACTTTGTTGGAAAGTTACTTTAAATACCTTGTTGCTGAATTTTATTGCACACCACTGACGTGTAATGAATTTTATAATAGAGTTAAATGTATTGAGCTCAATATTTCAGAGCCATTTTTAGTTTGATTTTTGAAAAAATTTGTTGCTCGAGACATTCGGAGAAGGTGTATTTAATTACATGCGCAATTACATGCCAATGATGACGTTCTTTCGTGAGTTGCTCTCTTGCAAACACAGAAAAAGCGTCGACTCACTTTGCAGAAAATATAATTAAAGTATACGATATACCACAACAGAACTGGTTATTTGGATTATTGTACCGCAACCTTGACTATTCTTAATCCTTAAATGCAAGACATTCGATCATCATAAATGGATACTGGAATTTCTATTTACTTATAGCAAAAGCTCGAATTAAGCTCCACAAATACATTACGTTTTTTTGATTGTATTTAATTGCAGTCATAAAAGAGTTAATGTCTGCAATGTAGCTTCAATAGTCTATCTTACTTAAATATCGTCGTCGAGCAAAAACTCTGGTATAAGCTGGTGAACGTGAATATTTTGTTGTAGCAAGTAGCTCTCAAGGAAGGATCGGAGATGCGAGCCATGTGGGGCAAATTTCCATTCTTTCTTGAATTTCGCATCTATTTATTCAACATCACGAATCCCGCTGAAATAAAAGCTGGCGCCAAACCGATTGTTCGTCAAGTCGGTCCTTATTTCTTCGAGTAAGTTTAAAAAAACCGTTCGATGAGGTAAAAATTTGATTTTCTGAAATTGAACGTCCAACTTATTGCTTTATGTAAAACAAACGAGGGCTTTTACAAGCAATATTATCGGTGTATCCATTATTTTCCGCGCATTGAATTCTCGCCGTTGAATTTCCAACGAAAATAAAATTTTACCTCCTAAACGCCAGCCGCGCTCGCAGACGCGCGAGTAAAAACACCGGCAAAATTTGAATGCAGGGAATGGCAGGAGAAGACCGACCTTGTCGATCGCGAGGAAGACGATACCGTCGAGTATAGCGTAAAAAATAAGTGGATCTTCAGACCCGACCTGAGCGAGGGCCTAACCGGGGAGGAGGAGCTTGTCCTGCCTCACGTTTTCATCCTGGCAATGGTGATGGCTACCGTCCGCGAGAAGCCCTCGGTTCTCCCTCTCGTCAGTGAGTGTACACCCGTTTTCAAATATATTCCCTCGCCGAGAACAATCGATAACCAATTGCCTCTCTCTCCCTTCCCCCTCCCCAGACAAGGCGGTCAACAGCATCTTCAAGAGCCCCGACAGCGTCTTCGTCAAAACCAGGGCCATGGACATGATGTTCCGAGGCCTGCCGATCGACTGCACGGTGACGGATCTGGCCGGCGGGGCCGTCTGCGGAATGCTGAGGGAGCAGGCGGACGACCTCATGAAGGACGGCCCGGACAAGTACAGATTTTCGTTCCTCGGAGCGGTGAGTTCGAGCGCGATTAAAAAGTGCATTTAGCGCGGATTGCGGAACAATGACTATACTTCGGAATTCAGGAGAAGTTCTTATTCTCGGGGCTTTTTTTAGTAGGAATTGATGAATTAATTACTTTGTATTAAAAACTTGTGTAGAGAGTATTAATCGATTTAATCTTTTGAATGAAACTCTGAATTTCATAGCAGTAAATAAAATAATTCTTCCAGCATCGACAATGCAGTTTACTGTGCAACGTAACTGTGAAATGCGCATATTATAAAAGCTTTTAAAAGACGCAGGAAAAGAAAACCGGCTGCACATTTTTTTTTATTCAATAAACAGAAAAACGACACGCCGTCGAGGCATCGGCTGCGAGTTTTCCGCGGCATAAAAAATCTAATGGACGTCGGCGTGGTCGTCGAGTACGCCGGGAAGCCCAACATATCTACGTGGGACGACGAGTATTGCGATACTTTTAACGGCACCGACGGCACTATTTTCCATCCCTTCCTTTACGAGGACGAGGACGTCGTTTCCTTCGCCCCCGACCTCTGTCGCAGCTTAGGCGCCACTTTCGAAAAGAAGACTAAAGTCGACGGTACGTATATTATCTTTTATTCATGGATCTTTTTGCTTCCTACTAGAGGAAGCATTGTGATAGTAATTTTTGGAGTTGTTCGAAAAAACGGTTATAACTGTATTTTAAGGTGTCAGGAACAAGAATAAATGATTTTTGAAAAATGTCTGTATGGATGTATGTGTGTGTGTGTGTGTGTGTGTGTG